>VDFB02293872.1:0-22046 GCA_007258455.2 Sequoia sempervirens | reverse complement strand
TAACAAGGCATAAAGTGGGCTGGTAATTTTACTGAAATCTTTTATAAACCTTCTATAATACCCTACATGGCCAAGGAAACTTCTGACATCCTTTTGTTTTGTAGGAGTTTGTAAATTCAGAATAACTTCAATTTTAGCAGGGTCGACCTGAATTCCATTCTTTGAAATATGATGGCCTAGAACAATACCTTCTTCCATCATTAGAAAACATTTTTCACTGTTTAGGGACAAATTTTGCTCTCTGCACCTTTCTAATACTTTTTCTAAATTCACCAGTTCTTCTTCAAATGTGACTCCATAGGTAGTGAAATCATCCATATAAATCTTCATACAGTCATGAGATATATTAGCAAAGATATTAATTACTGCTCTCTAAAATGTTGTTGGCGCATTGCATAGACCAAAAGGAAAGAGTGAGTAAGCAAATGTTCCCCATGAATAGGTAAAAGTGGTCTTATCTTGATCTTCAGGGGCAATTTTTATCTGATTGTACCCACTGTAACCATCCAAAAAGGAAAAATATCTTTTGTCAGACAATGAGTCTAGTACTTGGTCTACAAAGGTAGTGGAAAGTGATCTTTTTTAGTGGCATTGTTCAACTCTTTGTAATCTACACACACTCTCCATTTTCCACCTTTCTTGGGGACAATAACTAATGGAGAAACTCATTAACTGTCAGAGATTGGATAAATAAAACCAGCATCAAGCAACTTTTGAAGTTCATTTATAACTATTTCTCTAAGTGTTGAATTTACTCTTCTTTGAGGCTGCCTAACTGGTAAACAATCTTCTTTGATATAGATCCTGTGAGTACAAATTTGATGATCTATTCCTTGCATGTCCCCATATTCCCATGCAAAAGTTTTATTCTAATCTTGTAGCATTTTTAATAAGTCAGCCTATTGAGACTGTGATAGCTTGCTATTGATATTCAAACAGTGACCTGGAGACAATTCTATCTGCTTAGTGAGATTACTCATAGAATCTACAGGTGATGTTTGTACCTCTTGTGGAAGCAAATTATGAAAAATTGTTGGAAGTTTAGGCAGTGAACTCTCAGAATTTGGTTGCTACAGGAAACATTGTAGATGGCTGCCATTTGGATCAGATGAACTATTCGTATCAGAGTTAAACTGCAGAATTTGAAAAAGCAAAGCATCCTCATTCTGAAGTTGTGAGAATGGATCATTTTGAAGCATCATTAATTGAACCAACGAATTGGCTTCTTCAGTTTCTTCCCCCATATCTGGCTAAACAGTTTGGGACAAATCTGGTTGAGGTCTAGCAGACGAATACAAAGCCAATTTTTTTATGGACTGTCCATCAGAAATGGTCATATCTCCAGAACGGCATCCTATAAAAGCATCAGCAGTTGCTAACCATGGTCTACCAAGGATAACTAGATACCCTCTTAAAGTTGTCTTAACTAATAATATTGTAAAATAAGTTGGATACTCCCAAGATTCAAGAGTGACAATTACATCTTCCACCATTCCATCAGGTTTAACTATGGAGCTATCTGCAAGCTACAGAACTGTAGGTGTAGACCTAATGTTTGAAATGTTCAAGGAGTCCATAGTATGCTTTGTCATGACATTAATGGCAGCACCTAAGTCAATCAAAATATTTTTTACAATTTGGTTATTTATATGTATCTGCACTACAGGACTTCTAGGGTCAATATACTTTGGGATGACTACATTTCCCAACATTATATCAGCCAATTTCCCTAAGACATGAATTGTTTGGGGATCCTTTTTCTTCCGTCTAGGCTTCTGCAAACAAGCCTCTTTAATAGCTTTTCCAAAAATGATAACATCTTTAATAGCCTGAAATAAGGGGATTTGAATTTGTACATTTTTGAGCTGATCCAGAATGTCAAAAGTGGGTTCTTCCATGGATTTAAATATAGTACTTTGCAACCTCTGAGGAAAAGGTGGTTTGTCTTAGATTGCAAAACAGGCTCCTTAGAAACTGTATCAGATATAGGCATATGCTCAGTAGGAATAGCAGGTGCAGTGGATTCTTCAAGGGGAGAATCTGGTATTTCAGTAATCAGAGGCGGTTTTGGAGTAGGTAGAGTGGTTCCAGACCTCAAATGGATATCATTAACGTTTAAGGCATAAGCTTGATATTGGTTGGATTCAGTAAGATACATAGGTTGTTATGGCTGCTACTGTTGCTTATTATTGGGATTTGGCAACAGCTAGGCGGGCATAGGCATTTGCTTTGAAGGGCCAAAATTTGTGGCAGTTGCTGCTGGAGGTGGCATGAGGGCCTGTGGTTGTGGCTGTGGAAGCTGCAGGAACCCAGGGGACTAGTTTTTCCATTGCTGAGGACCTCTCCATTGAGGATTATGTTGCCAATTACCTGGAGGTGGGGTCCATTGTCCTTGTGGCTGCTGCCAACCTCCTTGAGGAGATTGCTATTGCGGGGTCTGATAATTAGGCCAACTTGGTTGAGGTGGATTCTAGGGTGGTGGTGGTCCATATGCAGGTTGTCATTAGTTATTATTGTAGACATCCAAATTTGGACACTTAATTTATCCAAATTTATCACTTTTCATCTAAACATCCTCTTATCTGAGTTAATTAAATAATATTACTATTATTTAATTAATATCTTTAATTTCTCGCCATCTCATTTATTTAAATAATAATTAAATACCTTATCTCTTTAATCCTTTTTTTCATCAAATGAATTAAATAAATATGACATTTATTTAATTCCTCATATGTCACATCCTCCATCATTTTTATCTAATCCTAATCCATCTTATAATCTCATCATTATGGATGTGCACATGCCTAATCTTTGATTAAGATAAAATACATCCCAACTTTGTGTGTTTGGCTTCTAATCCTAATTATCCTCTAATTATTGATTAATTAAGTCTAATCATTCTCCAAAGAATTTTTAATTCCTTTTTATTCTTCCTAGATTCCCTTATTTTATATGTGAATTTTTAATTCACATTTCATTCTTCCAAGGCTTCTAGAAGCCTTGGACTTGTCACAATCTCCACATGTGACCAACCTTGGACTTGTCACAATCTCCACATGTGACTAAGTCCCACCTTTTTGGAGCCCACCTTATCCTCCTCTATCCTATGAGGTGAATTTTAATTCACATTTATATCCCCAACCACCTTTCCTTTTTCCATGTAGATTTTTGAGGAATTCTAAAATTTCTCAAATGTCCCTTTCACTCCCACTTGGGGACAAGAAATCTCTTTTTGTGGAAATCCTCTCATCCCCCAAGGTGCATGTCCTTTTTCACCTCATGTACCTTTTTGACAACTCATCTCCACCTCATATCCTCTTGTCCACTTCACCCTCCACATGTCAAGATGTGAGGGCTTGTGGGTTCTCAACCCACCATAGCCCTTCATCTTGACCTTGTTGGATCAATCTTGACCCTTGAATTCTCTAGAGAATTCAAATTCTTCTATAAATACCCCTTCCTCAAGGGCATTTCCAACACTTAGCCATCTTGCACCATTATGCTGCCAATTTGCATTTCCAACACTTTCATTTGGAGCAACCTCATGCTGCCCATTTGCATTTTGAGAACACTTCATTTTGAGCACACACATGCTGCCCATTTTCCTTCTCAACACTTAGCCATCTTGTACCCTCATGCTGCCCATTTGCATTTTTGAACACTTTGCACTCTCATAACTACATGTTGTCCATTTGAATCCTCAAGCCTTTTCAATCATTTAGCCATCTTTGCTCATCATCTTGCATATTGAAGCTTGCATTTTAGTCACTCAATCAATCATCTAAGGAGCACACAACCAATCCAAGCAAGGGCCAATCAAAGAGGTATCAACAACAAGGGAGGTAAAAGTATTTGTGTTTTATCTTATTTGCATTCCTTTTCGTTGAACCGCTCTTTTGGCTAATCTTGAGGTGTCCTTGGTATTTTGTTATTCATGTTTCTTAGTTATTTCACACATTTAGAGCAGTAGGAATTCCAAGGTATCACAATTATAGCCAGAATAAGGATTACCAAAAGTTAAAGGATTTTGAAGCATACCTTGTCTTTGGGCCTATGGTCTCCTTTGTACAACAAAAAATACTTGATCATCATCACCTTCTATTGGCTTGAAGTCAGTAGGTAGTTGCTTAGCTTTCAAATTAGCCACCATCTTGCATCTGCAGTCACGCTTCTTCTGTCTACAGTATGGACAAAACTCGGCCAAAACTGCCTCAGCTTCCTCATGTTTCTTCCGAACTTGCATAGTGTCTAGTTGTGTAGCCATATTATTAATGATGTCCTGCTTGAAGTCAGACAGCAAATTTTTTATCTCCATCTGAGAAACTCCACCAGAAGAAGACTTCCCCACTGTAACATGATGACCTCGACCTTTCTTAACTATTGCTCAAGAGTAGTTAAGACATATTTTCTTTATATCATCCCAAGGCAGTTGGGTTATATCACCTCCTCCCATCAGGTCCAGGGCGTCTATACAGGTATCACTGATTCCCCTTAGAAAGAGTAATTTCTGAGAGTCTTCATTGAGAGTATGGTTTGAGTTCTTTTTTAGTGAAAATAAGAGCCTTGAAATATAATCTTCTAGACTTTCATCCTCCTGTTGAATTCAGAATATGTCATCACCTTTACTGGCACTCTTACAATATTCCTTATACTTCTCAAGGAATTTCGTTTGCATGACTGCCCAACTATCAACAACACCTCTTCTCAGACTCATGAACCATCTGAGAGCTCCCTCCTTCAAGGTGGAAGGAAATAACTTTAGTTTATGAGCACCTGAGTTGTAGTCATAACTATGACAAAGGACATCAAACTCAAACATAAAAGTTTATGGGTCCTCCATAACTAGGCCATAAAACTTGGGAAGCAATGAAGAGGGAATATTTTGAAGATTGTCAGTATCTCGCTGGGGAACAATAGGAAACTCAAAAGCAGGAGGTGGATTATTAGGTGGATTATTTGCCATATTTGCGTGCTGGAATAGTAGAGCAAATGGATTTTCCTCAGGTTCTTCGTCAGCTGGGTTAAATGGTAGTTCAACAAAAAGGTTTTCAGGGAGGAACCTTCCCAGTGCGTCTCTTCTTCTTCTATGCATGCAATATGATGAATGGTGGTTTGAAAGATTGAAAATTTTGACTAACAAACTAAACTAATATTAAAAATAACTTCTGACAAATCCTTAGCTTGACGCCATCCCCGGAAACGGTGCCAAAAATGGTCGTGCCCACAAAAGGATATGAAAATCACAGTAAAACCTTTCCTGGGAATTGGACATTACAACAAGTGACTAATATCTCTCTATGGACATTCATTTACTTGTCAAACTAGGGGACGTATACTTTAAATGGCGCAGCACAATATATGTACTAAGAACTAGTTTCGGTCAAAATTTAACAGAAATAAATACTTGAAAGGAATTTTATCTACGCTACAGGAAGGTAATGCAAAGTTCTTTTAGCTCAGCTATGATTTGATTAAAACAGAAACCATAATAGCTACGACTGAAACACAAACTGTGAACTGGCCTTATGTTGCAGGAACAGGCACAGGGATGGACTCCCTATGCTGCAGGAGCAATACAAGACTGAGTTTGTATGAAAACTTCAAAGATGAAAGTTAACTGATGATCAATAGAAAAGAACAACTACTAACTAGCTATAGATACTTACTAAGTGGTCCCCCTTAGCAAGCATCTACTGATTACGCAGGTGCTGAACTCAAAACTTCATCAAACTTTATTCATGAAAACAGAATGGTATACATTGTTTTGTTGATATAGAAACTAACAACAAACTCTGTCTCTTGTCAAACAGATTCTGCTTTTCATTATCATACTGACTCTTACATGGTATTTGTTAACTTTCTATCACTATGCTTCTATCTTACTCTAACTATTATCTCTCTTCTTTTCCCCATGCAGGAGGAGTACTTTATTTAGAATCAAGAGAGCAACTAACTAACTAACCCTATCAAAGAAAGACGTGGAAGTAAAGTGTATCCCAGAATCAAGGAACAAACTTCATAAATGAATTTATGTGTTCAACCTGATCCGGAGAGAATCTAGTGCTCCACTCTTTCCAGATTGACTGTCATTAAAAATCTTTTCCAACAATTTCGGTCAAAGAGTCTTCGTCAGAGCTTCCTCGAAATCGTGCAAGAAATAGACTTTACTGCAAGGCCGAGATTGGTTGCGCTTGACTCGATCATACTTCTTCAACAACCTGTGAAACACAAGGTAACAGATGCGAAAGAAAAGGCGCATGGCACATACACAATATTCGTTCATTAATCACACATTTAAATCTATTTCATCATTCAAAAACTGTATGCGATATACCAGTCATTTAGGGAGTCAACGGGGCAACAAATGTAGTCAAGTCAACACAATAAGCTGCAAGAATATGAAAATGTTTTGCTACAGGATATCCCCATAAAAGGTTTCAAAAGAGTTTTAAACAACCACGAATAACAAAAATAAAGGCATTAAAAGTTCATCATAATATCGAAACTATGAGCACATTTTGGGCTCATCAATATTTATCATCATATATATATGTTTATTTGCATACTAATATTTTTTACATGAATGTATGGTACAAGTTCCATCTAAATCGTCAAGATATTTTATTTAAAGTGTCTTATGTGAAAGTGTGGATGGAAATTTTTTTATTAAAAAAATATATTTGATAAGATCATGTGTTAGTTGTGGTGGTTTGCAATAGTTACAAAAATGTATACATATAGAGAGCACACATGAAATTGGAAAAAAATAGTTAGTTTTAAAAAATATAAGTCAATAAAATAAGGATAAAAGGTGGAAATTTGAAATGTTTTGATTGTGCAAACAAAAAATGAATTCTTATAAATTGTCTCATTTGCATTTAGCATAATGTTTCCAAGAGCCATATTTCACATTCTTCAAATTGAAGCACCAAACCAACTACACCAACACATTGGGGTGGTCAGGTGAATTCTAGGGGAGGCCCTATTTTTTTCTCTATGTGTCTCAATCCTTTTGTTTCCCATGTGTCTTGTTCCTTTTAGATTACATTGCTCCAAGAAATTCCCTTAAGAGACATAAGATTAAAAAAATATCAAACTTTGATGAATCAATTCTTGGAGCTTGTAGAGCCTAGGAATGTTCCATCTACACTTACAAGTGGATGTGGGGTCCCTCCAAAAAAAAAAATTTATTTTTTTTGAAACTAAAACTGATTGACTATGCAAACAACAAATACATTCTTACAAAATGCCTCATTTTCATGTTCAACATAATGTTTCCAAGAGCCATATTTTGAACTCTCCACATCGTGGAATTAAACTATGCCAACATGCTAGAGTGGACTCGTAAATGCTAGGTAATAACCCATTTTAGTCTCCAAGTGTATCAATTCTTCTAAGCTTCATTTTTTCGGTTGTTGTTCAATGTATTGTTTCCAAGAGCCATATTTTACATTCTTCCAATCATGTGATCAAACTGATTGTGCCAACACATCAAGGTGGGTAAATGAATTCTAGAAAAGACTTTGTTTCATTCCCTAGGTTTCTCAATCCTTTCAAACTACACTATTCAAGAAAAGTCTCTTAAGAGACTCGAGAGCAAATAAATGCTGAACTTTGACAAAGGAATTATCAAAGTTTGTGGATCCTAGGAATGTTCCATATGGATCTAAGGTGGATGTGAGATGCCTACCAAATAAAACCTCTTGATTTTTTCAACTCAACTATTTGACTATGCAAACATCAAATGTTTTTTGTAAATGTTTCATTTGCATTCAACTTAATGTTTCCATGAGCCATATTATAAATTATTCACATTGTGGGATTGAACCAAAGGTGTCAACACATTGAGGTGGGTGGTTGAATGATAGGGGATCCCTCATTTTATTTCCTAAGATTCTCAATCCTTCCAAGCTACAAGGTTATGGTAAATTTTCTTAAGAGATCTAAGAGAGAAAAATTTCCAAACCCTAATGAAACAATTCTAAGTTCATGGGGCATGAGAATGTCCCATCTATACAAAAATGTGGTTGTGGGCTCTCCCCACAATAAAATCTCCCAATTCATGTCAAATCAAAATAATTTGACCATGCAAACAATTGAATACATTCTTACAAAATGCTTCAGTGGAGTTCAATGTATTGTTACCAAGAGCTATATTTTGTGTTCTTCACATTGTGGGATCAAAATGATTATTCCTAAACATCAAATTGGGTCAGTGAATGCTAGAGGAGGCTCTTTTTCATTTCCCATGCATCTTGATCCTTATGGGCTACACTACTATGACAAAGTATCTAAGAGAGTAAAAAAATATCAAACTTTGATGAAGCAGTTCTCGAAGTTTGTAGAGCCTAGGAGTATTTTGTATAGATCTATAGGAGGATGTGGAGTCCCTAAAAAAGATATCTTAGCTTTTTCTCAAATCAAATTTTTTTGATCATGCAAATAACAAATGCATTATTGCATAATGTCTCATTGTGTTCATCAAAATATTGTCGAGAGCCATATTTTGTATTTTTTGCACTAAACTAAATGTGTCAACACATCAGCATGGGTGGTTTAATTATAGATGATTCATCATTTTATTGCGAAAGTTTCTCTATTCTTTCAACCTACAAGGTTTTGATAAAATCTCTTAATAGACCTAAAAGTAAAACATTCCAAAGTTTGATGAATTAGCTTTTAGAGTTTGTGGGGCCTAAGAATGTTTCATTTGGACCTACAACTAGACTTTGGGTTCCTCTATAATAATCTCTCTCAAAATATTTCAACTTGAAACTGTTTGACCATGCAAACAATGAATGCATTCTTGAAAAATGCCTAAGTTGTGTTTAGTGTATTGTTGTCGAGGGTCATATTTTATGTTCTTTGCATTGTGAGGTTGAACAAAATATGCCAACATTTTAGGGTGATAATTTAACTGCTAGGGGAGGCCCCACTTCACTCCCTAGGTGTTTCAATCCTTTTAAGCTACATAATTTTGAGAAAGTCTCTTAAGAGAATTGAGAGAAAAAAACCACCAAAATTTCAAGGATTGATTCTTAGAGTTCATGGAGCATAATAATGTTCCATCTAAACCTATGAATACATGTGGGGTCCCTTCACAATAACCTCTCTCAATGTTTTTCAACTTGAAATAATTTAATCATGTAAATAATGAATGCATTCTTGTAAATAGTCTTGATTACATTCAATGTATTGTTTCCAAGTATCATATTTTCCTTCTTCATGTCATGGGGCTGAACCAACTACACCAAAACATTAGGGTGGGTAGGTTAATTCTAGGGGAGACCTTATCTCATTCCATTGGTTTCTCGATCCATCTAAGCTATATAGTTCTAACAAAGTGTCTTAAGAGACTTAAGAGCAAAAAAGTGTCAAAATTTGATAGAGAAGTTCTTGGAGTTCTTCATCTTAAGAATATTTTATCTAGACCTATAGATGGATGTGGGGTTTCTCCATAATAAATTCTCTCATTTTTTTCAACTCAAAATATTTCTACCATGTAAAAAACGAATGCATTCTTGCAAAATGCCTTAGTAGCATTCAATGTATTGTTGCCAAGAGCCATATTTTATGTTATTCATGTGATGTGATCAAACCAATAGCACAAAAACGTTGGAATGGGATTGAATTCTAGGGGAGGATATTTTTTTCATTCCCTAAGTGTCTTAATCCTTTCAAGCTACACAATTCTAACAAAATCTTTTAAGAGATCTAAGAGAAAAAAATAATCAAACTTTGACGAAGTAGTTCTCAAAGTTTGTGGGGCCTAATAATGTTCTTTTGGGACCTACAACTAGATGTAGGGTCCCTCCATAATAGTCTTTCTTAAAAAAATTCAACTCAAAATAATTTGACTATGAAAAGAATGAATCCATTCTTACAAAATACCTCAATTGCATTTAGTGTACATTATTGTTGAAAGCCATATTTTTCCTTCTTCACTTAATGGGCTTGAAATAATTACTCCAACATGTTGCAATGGGCAAGTGAATGCTAGGGGAGGCTCTATTTTATTACCCAAGGGTCTTGATCCATTCAAGTCACACATCCAAATGGGAAAAGTATCTTAAGAGACCTAAGAGAGAAAAAATTCTAAACTTTGATGGAGTAGCTATCAAAGTTCATGGGGCCTAAGAATGTTTCATATGGATTTATAAATATAAGTGGGTTCCCTCCATAATAACTCTCAATTTTCATCAACTTGAAACTATTTCACCATGCCAACACTGAATGCATTCTTCTAAATTCCTTCAATGGTACTCAATATAGTATTTCCAAGAGCCATATTTTACATTCTGCACATCTTGGGATTTAATTGGGTGCATCGACACATCAAGGTTAGTGGGTGAATGCTAGAGGAGGCCTTGATTTATTTCCTATGAGTCTCTATTCATTTGGGCTACATAGTTCTAGAAAATTCTCTTATGATAACTAAGAGAAAAAACTACCAAACTTTGATGAAGTAGTTCTTAAAGTTTGTGTGGCCTAAGAATGTTCCTCTGGCCCTACAACTAAATGTGGGGTCCCTCCATACAAAACCAATATAATGCAATTATTTTCAAATGGAATATATTTCATTATACCTTTCATATAAAAGGAATGATCATACACAAGATTAAATGTTACTAACCATGATGTATGAGTAAGAAGAGTATGCACATATCATAATTCATGTGTTCCCCTTTCTAGCTTAATTTATCAAAATTCCCCTTCTATTGTATAGCCTTAGATATATACAAAAAATTATTTATCTAGGCTTACCCCCTTTCCATCTAAAAAAATTGAATAAATAACAATATTTATTTAATTGGTCTATTTTATACACTTTTAATTAACCATCTAATAAAATCTATTAGCCACCCTCTAACAATGATTAATGTAGTCTTTATTTTCTTAGACCCCCATGTAGGTACACATATAATAACACATGTACACTTGGGGTACATATGCCATTGCACTTGGGTACTTAAAGTACTTGGAGGCATGGGGAGATATCGACATAAATCCAAAAGTCACTTTTTAAATTCTCCAAAGGTATCTCCAAGTACTCCTTTTCATTTCCACCATCCACTTTATCCAAAGTCCATCTCACACCATTTATTTTTCATCAATATTGGATCCCTCCATCCTCACCAACCAAGTGAATCCACTTGTCATCCCCTCATCCTACGAAGGCTATCATTCAATTGGAGTATTTGATCTTTCCATCAAAACCTAGCCCTTCATCCCCTAGCCCAAAAATTCTATAAACTGAGCTCAAGTCAAGCCCTTTTATCATCACTCATAAATGTAATGTTACTCTACCACTATGAGCACTAACATATCTACAAATCCAACCTCAAATTCTTGAACTCACCCGCCATATGTTGGTGCAACAAGGAGGCTTGAGTGAGGGTATTGCATGTTTTTTCTTATGTTTTAAGTTTCCTTTTTTTCTAGTCTTGAGTGTTGTGTTTGATTATGAGTATATGAGATAACATAGTTTGGCTTGTTTGTATATGATCCAAGACCCAATTTTCTTGAGCACAATAATTATTGACAAAGTTCAAAAATCCCATGAAGACTAATATTGATAAGCATCTTTCATCTCCCACTATGAATAAAAGAGTTGCATTTATGAGGGCGAATTTTGAGTGTCCTATCATGAATAAAAGGGTTGCATCCATGAATTGGGGGATTTTGTAGTGAAGGGAAGCTCATTGAGCTATTTCATGTCAAGGTAAAAGCAAAAGATAAAATCTTGGATGTTTTGTTTGATTTGTGCTCATGGATAAATTTGTTTTCCTATCATTTGATTAAAAACATTGGTTTTGAGGTAACCACACATGTCCTTATTTGTTGGGATGGATGAAGGGTGATGTGGTAAAGTTCATTTAATAGTGTAACTTATGGTTTAGGTTAGTTTGTATTTTACTGACAAGGCTCTATTTGATGTGGTTCCCTTGAATATATGTGGAGTAATTATTGGGAGCCTGCATTTGTACCAAAGATATAAAATCTATGTTAGAGGAGGAACCAGTATAGATTGGATTTTTAAGAGGAAGGAGTATTTCTTGAAATATCATGGTGTAAAAACTAGTCTTATTTTGACTAATGCCTCAAAAAGGAAGTGATTAATTAATGCAAGTGAGAGGTTTGTGGAAGAAGAGAACACAATTGAAGGAGTTTATATAGATTTTTTTTTTTTTGCAAGAAGTAGCAAAGAACCATCAAAACTTAGATTTTTTTGTGTGGTATCAAGAAACAATAAGCTTTGGTAAGGAAAAGGACCCATCAACCCTTCGTTATTGACTTAGAATATTTTGGGGACCAAAATCTCCCTAGTTAGGGAGGTATAATCCAAAATAAGATGTTTTTTTTATTAGTTTTGGATAGTTGGATCATTGGATCATGTCTTAAGTGTGGGTGGTCCCACAATAGTGGTTTACACTTTTTGGCCAAACTTGACATTGAACTAAAAAAAATTCACTAAATCTTCACTTTTGGGCACCTATAGCTGCTAAACCATGAGGAATTTGAAGATGGTGCAAACTAATGATTTATGATATTTTGTTTGTAGATTCTAAATATATATTTTTTAAAAAAATTGGAATCAAATTGCATTTCTTTTTCCATCTCCTTCGAAAACTAGTTTTTAATAGTAAACACCATTTTTAAAGAGTGGCGTGTATTTGCGAACACAACTTTTTTTCTATGAAGGATAATTTTATTTTTTTTAATTTAGATTTGTAACTACAATATCTAGTGCATGCAATTGGTTTTATAGTGTTTTATTGAAATTTTTTTTCTTAATTAAGCTTTGAAGTCAAACCAATTACAATTTAGACATATGTTTACTTGCTAACACGTTTTTTTTTGTATGTATCAAAATTCAATTTTTTTTTGTTTGATCAAGGGAATCAATATCAAGTGCATAGATATTTTTTAGAATTTTTTTTATAATCTGCTATTTTTTCACATGTGCAGAACAGAGAGCTTAATTTTCGGTGAAAAACCTACATTCACAAGAAATTAAAAAAATATATAATAATCAAATGAAATATATTTAAAATTATACTTTTGGGAAGCTTATAATAAGGACTACATACTTACAAAAAATAAATTTTAAATTCATTTGATCCCCCAAAACATAAATCAAAAGTGGTTTTTATCAGCATTTTGATAGGTGTAAAGGGGACTCCATTATAGGTATGGTTTAAAACTAGTGGGGTTGTATCCAAGGGGGTTTGATGTAAGATGGCTTGATCAAACCCTCTTCAATTGGAATCCTTTAAATGGAACTTTTCAAGGCTAAAATCATTATATTTTCTAAAAATATGTGATTTTAGCAAAAATCAAGATGTCCCAAAAAGTGTAAACCACTATTGTGGGATCACCCATGTGCAAGTATTTTTGAATATCAAAGTGCTAGCAAAGATGACAATCAATTCTCCCTTGTTGGAAAAGATGATGTTTAGCTATAAAAGTTGGTAATTTTTATAGAAGTCATGAGTGCATTGATGAAATCATGGGCTAGGCTACTAAAGCAAGTAGGAGTTTTTTGAAGATGGTATGTGGTTATAAAAATAGATCCTTTGTTGTTGAAGTCATGGTAGATGGTTGATGAAGTAGGTTTAAGATTATGTTGAAGAGAAGTTGTATGCTAAAAAGTGCATGTCAATTTGGTACAATGAATGTTGGGTCCTTGACAATCATTTCATTAGTCTATGGATGTGGATAGGGTGACAACATGGAAACAATCCATGTGATACAAATAATTGTTCAATTATAATTGTAACTATCAGTTTATAAGAAATCATGGAGATTGGTATGTATGCATGGTAGGTGATGAGAGTCATTCACATTCCATTTTATACCATTTTTTATCCTTTTTCATATGCCTTCATATCCACTTTCATATCCCATTTCCTAATCATTTTACCACTTTTATGTTACATATGATTAAATATACATAAGTGGTATTTAATATAATTTCGGAACAAAATATGAAAATTAATTATTAGATTGTCTTTACTAATAAGCATCAAGTTGTTTTGTCTTTACAAAATTCCAATCAACCAACACATAAATTGACAACTTTAATTGGAAAATATTAACCAGTTACGGTTCCACAGAATAATAGAGGCAAAAACTGATCTTTATCAATCAAACAAACATTCTTGATTTTTAAATATTATCTAGCCTGCAGAATTAAATACAAACTGAATTCTTGCACAGCAAAATCTTCCTCATATTTCAATCCTCTCCAAGTTTCATCATGTGTTCATTGAATTCCTTTGTACAAACTTGTGTGCATTCCTACATGTTCTGTTCTGGAAGCGAACTTTACTGCAGCCTCAAACTCTCTTTAATCTCTCGTTCCTCCTCTCTTGGATCTGATGTACTAATAATAGTCTCCTATAGCCATAGGGATCCTTTGCAAAAATTACCGTGGTCATTATCTATTATTTTTTTTTGATGTTAGCAAAGCATGATCAGTATATTGCTAGGAAATCAATTTAGTATGTTAAGAAAGATTAGCCACGTGGCATACAATTTTTTCTTAACTAGTTGATACACCTCAGCCTCTGAATTGTAAAATGCAAAATTATATTTTAGAAATTTTCGTTTATGCATTGAAACTATATAAGCAATCATATGTAATAAGGACAAGGGAAGGAAATATATTTGGTATCAATATCGAGAGAAATGTTTTGAAGTCTTTTTCAAAATTTCCATAAGTTTCAAATTCATTGGTCGACTAGGAGGCAGGGCGCCCACTCTTTAGTCACCGATTGAATGTAATTATTTTGTTTTTTGCAAGGCATGTTTTTGTGTGTTATGATTTCAATTGATTACGTTTTGCATTGTTTTGGACTAGTCGAACCTCAGAGTTAGTTGGTATTTCTAAATGATTTCAATTGAGTAAGTCTTATATTGGTTCGGGTTGGAAGAATTTTAGAATTAGTTGTGATATTTTTGTGATTGATATGAGTGAAATGTGTTAATAAATTAAGTGTATTGCTGATTTGAGTCTTATTTTTGTGCTTCAAACTTAATTGTAATGATTTTTGTGATTGGTATTTATTGATTAAGTTTTTTTCTCAAAATTCACTGTCATAATTTTTGCACAGTTTTTGTCGCTTGAAAGTAAGAGTTCCTATCGCTAGAATTGTGTCATTAAAATTTCGTAGTATATAAGTTATTTTAATTTATAATAGGTTTATTTTCATATAGTTCATTTCATAAACACTCACCTCACTACCTACAACCCTTGTGCATATAGCCATGACATCTTTCACAAGTTTACACCCCCAAATTAAATGTCATTATTAAATATTAATCTATTTCACTCTTTACCACAATTTTGGCCTATGAGTAGAAGAACATCAAAGGTGATCTTCTAGATGGTTTGATAGGATGGGAAGATACACAATCGGGGATATGATGGTGGTCACATGGATACCAAGTTGCTTGGTAGACAACTAGCCATGTCAATGAGTCATCTCATCTCCAATGACAGTTAGGTGTAAGAGGAACTAAATGCTCTATTTTTGGTGTTTGATAGTTGGCATATATGAAGTAGTCAAATTATTGTGCCAATAGGAAAAAATGAAGTAATAGAGTTCTTGAGCTCATGTGAGAGTTATGTGAATAGAGTAGTTGTATATAGGTTTGTATAGCTCTAAAAAGCCATAGATTTGGTTGTATTTTCATGTAAAATGAATGAGTTATTGAGTGCATTTCCTTGTTGATATTCTCACCCTTTTAGGATTTCTCTAGGGAAATCTATATTATGTGTTAATTCTTGCATGTGCTATATTTTGCATGTTTAAAGTGTTGCTTTTTCATTCATTTTTTCAAAAAAAATATTATTGTTATAGGCAGTAGAATCAATTAAGGAAAGGTAATATAAAGTATTATCAATAACTAAATATATAGTTCGTGCACCACTATAATTATCAACCTAATATCTTATGAATCAAATACTTGGAACCTCATGCCTTCTTTTAGGATCAATTATCTAATACAACATATGTTATGCAAGGGTGGTAATCCAAAAGGGTCTTTTTTATAGTCTTGGTAAAGGGGGAAAGTCAATTTCTAGGAAGATGAATAGGTAGATCATTG
Organism: Sequoia sempervirens; assembly: GCA_007258455.2. NCBI lineage: Eukaryota > Viridiplantae > Streptophyta > Pinopsida > Cupressales > Cupressaceae > Sequoia > Sequoia sempervirens. The sequence continues at coordinate 5,930 of VDFB02293872.1, read as the reverse complement.
TCATTTCTTTCCAATTAATAATCCCTCCTTGAGAATACCATTATTTAACTAATTTAACACTCCCTCCCTAACAACTAATGCATTTCAAAAGTGATTAGTAAAGGGAAAGAAAAATGTACATTATTCAATGGGAAGACTTCAAAAACGACATGGATGAACTTTAGTGTGCTTCAAAAAAAGGAAAGCCTTATTGAGAAAAATATTATCCACATTATGTATATTTTTTGGACATCTTTTCATAATGATGTGAATAAATTAAAATAGGGATTCAAAGGCCCAGGGGATTGCATACTAAATACCAACTAGATTGTTCTTTTTGAAATGGTTTCAAGCATGCATATATGCAAGTAGCAAGGTAGAAAAAATTGCTTCTTAAACTATTATTAAATGAGAGTATTATGCAAATTTTAGATCTTTACAATTATATAAAGGAGGAACACATATAAAACATAAACAAAATCACCAACAACACAATTGTACATGGGTAAAACTCTTTTGAGAGAAAAACTCCACACTCCAAAGCAACCCAGTGTATTACTATTTAGAAATATAAACATAGCTACAATAAACTTGTAGAGAAAGCCTTCGTAAAAGTATAACCAGACAAAGAGTTAGAGTAATTCTAGCAACATGGATATACCTACAAAAATTATTATCCATACCTCCATCTAAAACACCCAATAAATAGGATAAAAAATGCATGAAAGCATAAAATGATAATAAGGAAACCATGAGCTAAAACCACCTCAAATTGTGGTGCTTGAAAATCCCTAGTTACAGATCCAACACCAAAATTCCAAGATGAGTCCGCGAGATAAAAATAGCATATTTTTGCATCCTACCATGAGCTTACCATAATTCACTTTCTAAATTGGGTATTCTATTTTGGTTTCATAATCAAAATTCAAATATTCCTTATGAAACATCATAACATATTATAAGTTGGTCAACAAGTGGTACTTCATCTTACAACTTTTATATGTCCTATATGTTTTTACATTTCCAATGTGGGAGACTCAACTTCTAGAGGCCATAAAATTTGATTTGGGGGGTTGTTGGGGCTTCTTTTTTAAAATTGTAGAGTTCAAAAATATCTACACAACAAGCATCCTAGACATAATGTCAAACAATCTTAGATTTTTTGTTTTCCCAAAAAATAAAGTCTTCCCAAAAAATAAAGTCTAGCCTAAAAATTGAGTTTTTATGTTTCATAGTTCAAAACCTATAAAATTTATATGCTTGACATTAGGAGCATGGTTGAGACACCCTTCTTATCAATATATTGTATTTGTAGAGTGGGATTTAAATTCCAAGGCTTAGCCTAAAACAAAAGTCTTCATTTGGACACTAACATTAGGTATAATTATAATAGGATAACATCTTAAGAAAATTGGTTTCCTTGGTTCTATAATAAGTGGTTATTGTTGTTGGAAGATTGTCATTGATGATGTTGTCTGACAACATGACCATGGTATGTATATTTTGCATGATCTAGCGTTGTCATTGATGTCAACATTGTTGTGGATCATTCTAGTATGATTTAGAAGTGCTTTTGAAGATATGTGTATAGGATAAGTTGGTCCAGAAAGTATAGCTACACAGAAAAATGCCTAAGTATCAAATCTTCCAGTATAGTGGTTCAGTGCGTTAGTTTTTGGGTCCGCACTCCATCGCAAATAGAGATATCACTTTGTGATTCTAATAGTTTTTTGGTGATCATCAAATGCATCTAAATCCAAGATTTTTTGTTGTTTAGTGAAGTATCCTAGAAGATATGAATGGCATAATTCAATTTTGTATATTGCAGTCATTTCCTATAATAGAGTGTCAACATGGGAGATTTTGCATTCCTCTACAGATGATTATTTTTGTTGTAATGTTGAAGATAATCTTCAATATTTTGGTTAGTGAGAATTCCAGATGGGATTGTGTTTTGAGTTCCACGTATGGCGAATTGGGTAAACAAATGGTTTTTGTGTTTAGGTCTTATTTGGGGCTGACCTAACACATTTGAAGGATTAATATGTGTTGCAATCTTATGTAAGACCTATTTAGGTCCATCCTAACCTATCTTGAGGTAATTTGAATTTTTAATTAAGGCGTGGGATGTTGATGAAATGTTTTGAGGATGAAAAGTTCAAATTTTGTGTTACATCCAATTAGGTCGACCTAATTGATGTTACACTTGATATGGATGTATAATGGAGTTTGTTTTTGGTGTTTTGATGATGAGGTGTGAGTAATGTGAAATAGATGACATGTATAGTGTTCCACCTACATGTGTGTGATGCAAATGTGATCAGAGTTGTGTGAATTACGTGAATTCAAAGCAAAGCAGTGCATTGATCCAGATCGGTGCAAATATTGTTTTCTACTTCATTGGAACTATAATAAAACATATTTTTTAGATGTAATTATAACAGTTCAATAGGCTATGAGCCACCCCTTCTTTCTTATATGTTATTCTCTATGGATAGTGAGTCCACCTGTAGTGAGCATTTATGTAATATACTATATCTGGATATAATATATGTGAGCTAACCCTCACCGTGGTTTTTCCCATTTTGGGTTTTCCACATAAAAATATAAATGTTCATGTGTTATGTGATTTTGTGGATATTTCATGCTTTCATTCATTATTGTAGTTGAATATGTTTTGGTAATTGGGTGGATAATGTTTGAATGGTTTAAAACAATATTAATTCACCCCCCTCTTAGTATTCTAGGTGTTCAACAATTGGATCCCTAGAAGGAGCTTGACTGCTTTGGGAAGATCTTGGAGATTGAACACATGGCTGATAGAGAGTTTCCTATTCCTCCAAAAGAGATTCCTGCTATTGAATACACAGAAGAAGATTCCATGATTGACAAAGAAGAACTCAAATTTTCTCTTGAAGATCTTAACAAAGTTAAAGATGAAAACAGAGATCTGAAGGAAAATCTTAAAGAGGCAAATGAGTGCATCAAAAAACTGAGAGAGCAGATCAAGAAGTTTAGAGAAAGGCATAAGGAAGTCAATGAACAACTAAAACAAGCAAATGAAGATCTCACCAAATTAAAAGTGCAAGTGGAAGAAAAGAAAAGAGTAGAGGAATATCTAAATGTAATGGTGGAAAGGAAATATAATGAATGCATAAGGCTTGAACAAGAAGTGGTAAATCTAAGATTATATCTTGAGAAGGAAAGAAGTCATGAATACAAATTCAAGACAAGTTCTACAATGCTTGATGAGGTTATTGTAGGTCACAAAGAATCTAAAGGAAAAGATGGTTTGGGACTTGAAAATGGAGAAATCTCAAAAGCAACTCAGACACCTAATGTAGAAAAGAAGATTATTGAACCAGAAAAGAATAATGGCAAGGTCCTAAATCAAAAAAGCAATGCTAGAAGACCCCCTATCAGACAACCAAATGCTCAAAGGTACCCATCTTTCAATGGTTTTTGTTATTCTTGCAATAAATTTGGACATAGAGAAATGGAATGTAGAAGTGGAATGAATTAGAATGCTTCATCCTTTACTATTCAATGTTTTACATGCAAAATATTTGTACATAGAGCAAATGAATGCATATAATAATGGTAGAATGATTCAATCTTTCAATGGTTACTGTTATACATGCTATGGATTTGGACACAAAGCTAATCAATGTAGATCCAAAATGAATGGAAGGTGATGAGGGCCACACCATCCAAAACCCACAGAAATCACAACAACAGATACCAACACAGAAGATGCGAGACAGAAAAATGACTCACTTTCAATTATTTTCAGAAAATGAAATTACAGATTCAAAGCTTACATGCTATAGCCTCATGGTCTTGATTCATTACAACAAAATCAACTTTGAAATGAAAAAAATCTACTATTCAGAGCCACAATCTGCACTATCAGGGTCACCTTCTACAATCCCCACTTAACCCTTTTTATTTCCCCCAATAACCACCCTAGAATGTTCTAGAAAGTTCAAATTTCCCCATTTTGTTTTGGCGCCAAAAGTCTCGCCGTTTGATTTCTAGCCTAGGAAGATTTTTTTATGAAATTCACTTTTTAGAGGACCAACTTCACAGAGCCATAACTTTTGATCTAAGTGTCTGATTTGCTATTATTGCATATCGTTGGAAAGCTCTTGACAAGCTATACAACACATGAATACACCATAGGTCGGTTCGGCCACTTTTTGAACTATTTTGGGGCCTCTAAAGTTTTATATTTGAGCTTGAAGCTACATTGGAGAAATTTCCTAGGACCTAAACTTTAATTACTCCCAAAACGTGTAGGGTATTGAGGTGATTCTTTCGCGACCAGAAATGTTTTTCAGCTCTACTCCTTGGGGTAAATTTTCACATCCATATGAGCCCGTTTAGGCCAACTTACTAAAAATAGTAAGTGTCTTCCTTTCGCTATTTTTGATGCCTGTGAGTCTTATACCCCTTAAGTGCCATCATGGGACTCAAAACAACTGAAGAAAATAAAGAAAACAATTTTTTTTGGGTGATGCAAGATTGCCCTACACCATTGGATGCTCCTGCATCAGAAAGAATACTTCTCAAAGAAGTGTCATATATGCAACAATTGTAGTAGGCATGGACATATTGCTAAATTTTGCAGAAGTAGAAACATGAGGAAGGATAATATGGTAAAGAAGAATGAACCAGTCAAAAAGATTGATTTGATTGAAGTAAAGAAGGAAATGGAAAATATTTAGAGAAAGAAAGAGGAGTCTGAGGATAATGGAGAATTCGTACCACCCTCTAGTGCAAATGTTTCCTTTGGTAACTAAGCCCAAAGCTATGGCTTAAGGGGAGATTTAATGGATATCTTATATCCCCACCAGAAAATTGGTGTTGAAGCTACAACATGAGGATATGTCATGAAGAATAGAATTCTTAATCTGTTGAAGAAAATTGCGGAAATAAATATGCCAATGCGAAGATTTGTGGAGCTTGAGAAGTTGATTGTGCATACAGTTTTTTGGGATACCAACTTTATGGTTTGAAGCATTTATTGCAAAACTAGGTCAAATTGGAGAGTTAAAAGGAAATTTTCTAAGGAAAATTCATTTCATCAAAATCATTCAAAGGAGAATAGATGAGCAAGAAGTGAATTTGAAAAGTTTAAAACGTTTCCAAGTTGTAGAGCATAAAAACCCTAGTTCTTCAAGCAGAGTAAAAGGTATTTAGCAATCCTTGCATACTCTAGTTTTCTATAAGTATCATTTGAAAGAAATTTGAATGCAATGGCAACATTGAAATTTGTAGAAATTTCATAGAAACCACAAACTAAGTTTAAAAGATACTCCACCAGAGCCATAGAAGATGATCTCTTAAGCACATTTTCACACATACCTTATGGGGTTTTTCCAACCAAAGACATTAGGGCATATATTCATGGTAGTATGGATGAACATTCTCCCAACAAATTATTGGACCTATGGATAGATGAGTTAGTTGGGGATGATTATGCTTTAAAGCTAGAGTACAAAATCCTAAATTAGAATAAATTAGATGTATGGCAATGGTTTCTGAGTTTTAGCTATGAAGAGAAGTACATCAGAATTTCCCTAAGTAGAATTCATGACCAATTTATTTGTATTGATGGTCCCCGTATGTTTACTAAGTAATTAGAGAGATAATTGGATTATGGTCCACCGGACTGGTTCCAGACTTGAAATCCATCAAAAGCAAGGATGTAATGGAGAGAATGAGTGCTACATTTGATCAAAGAGCCCTCACAATAAACCCTATTAGAAGCTCAATAGTTAGATATGCAACTAGGCTTATTGGATACAAGATTTACTATACCAATAGAGATAATTTGGTCACTGCCACCGCAATTCATGTGGCACAAGACATGGTTGAGAACAATGTTGACTATGACCTCTATGTGTTACTCCAGCAACAATTGATGGAGAAATTGGAGATTAAGAAGA
>VDFB02293871.1:0-41644 GCA_007258455.2 Sequoia sempervirens | reverse complement strand
TGTGACTTCACATTGAAAGTGTAGACCATGATGATTCAAGTTGAGGAAAGAGTTCATAAAGACATCAAAAGGAAATTCAAGAGCATTAAATGCAATGTATGATAGTCATCATGCAATGAAAATACAATGAACTCAAAGAAGGGAAAAGTATACCAAGATGGCAATCACTTTGGAATAACCAAGTCAAGGACATTAATGGTCTTGAAAATCTAAATAAGCAATGAAGCAATGAATTTGTATGGTAGCATGTTGGTTGCACTAATCCAATTTGGTTATAGATGATTCTTTTTCATGCACCAATATCACTAGTTTCTTGTTAAGTCTACATTTGATAGTTGTAGAGCCTTGCTTATGATTGTCTTGTGCATGCCTAGTTTTCATGGTGGGATTGCAAAAGTGTGAATGTTAAAGACAAGCAAATGACTTTGATTCCACAACATTAAGTAAAAGTCTTGAATTTGGAAATACCCCGCTGCCTTCATTTGCCAAGCCAATTTCTCCAATTTTGCATAGCTCTCCCATGTTTGTGGATGTGATCTATCTCCTACACAAAAAAGAATGTACCATTTTATGCCCTTCAATCCAACTACATGGAGGTATCTTTTTAATTCCTCTTATTATTCATCAATATCCTTACTATTTGAACCTGACCACACCTGCCCGCTTCTGCACAAATGTTTTAGAGAAGAACATAAGTTGCAGCATTTTTAGGATCCAACTAAAAAACCAGTGTTGCTGGAATACTCAGCCTATATTCATATATGATCCATAGTCAGTGTTGCTAGTATTATCAATTATGTGAAAGGACATCAACACTCTATTGCAACTCTTTCAAATGAGTTTGATTTTGGAATTTTTGTTTTGCTTTTACTTATAGCAACACGTACTTTGAGTTGTCTTGCAGAATAGTTCAGTATTTTGAGCATATTTTGAAATATTTTTCAACCCAGTTTCTTAGTTTTTTCTTATACTCTCAACCTAAATTTTTGTTTTGCCATGGTAGTAGAAAAAATGACTTATATTTCACGCTTAAGACCAAATAAGAGCTTTGTATTGTATGCTTAGAGTTCTAGCCATTAAATATGCCTACAGATGAGAAATTTATCATAGCTACACAGTTGCACTTGTGTTTGTATATTTCATTCCCGAAGCCAATGTTTAGGATACCTTTATATGGCAACATTTTAGTTTATTATGTATTGTTTTCCTTCTCTGTTATACTAATGTCTGATGCTTTTTATTATTTTAAGTGTGGATATTCAAAGAGAGTGAAGGACAGTGCTTATATTTTAGCTATATCTGGCATTTTGTTGTTTTGTATGGCACTGGTAAAGAAAGTGGAAAGTGAATATTTGAGTTGTAATTTTGTGTTTTTTTGAATCAAATCAGGTAAGCCGGGGTTCACAAAGAAACAGGCAGATCTATTTTTCCCACCAGATTTTGCAGTGATTTTCTAGTATCCATGCAAATAAGATTTTCATTGATAGAATTTTGTACATGAAAATTATTTTCTAATGACTATGTTGTAGGGACAAATTAAGATATTGGTCTCCTAACACGATTCTCTAGTTTGAACAGATATCACACAAGTATAGTCTGATATATGTCATTACAAAGCTGGGACTTCTGTTTGTTTATGATTTAGAAACAACAACAACAATTCACAAGAATCGGATCAGTCCTGATCCAATCTTTTTAACATTTGAAGCAACTACAGTTGGTGGGTTCTTTGTTGTCAATCGAAGGTGGCAAGTGTTGCTTGCAACTGTCAATGAAGCTACAATTGTTCCTTTTGTTAGTGGACAGGTGTTTTTTTATATCCTTATATATGTATTTGACTAAAGCTTTTGTGCTTTCAATTTAAATCTCTCCACGTATTAACAAATGTGCTTGTTGCATTTCTCCTTGAGCTTGTTGGGAATCTTGCTAAAACAAGAAACCTTCCTAGGGGAAAAAATCTGGTAAGTGTCAACAACTGTGATTTTGCATATTTTAGTCCCTGCTTAATAGTTGTACCAAGGGCCATGTTTAACAAACCAAATGCAATTGCTAACTTTTCACTATGGTGGCAGATAAATGATTCTTTTTTCTTCTATTCCACATCATTAAGTAAAAGTCTTGAATCTGGAAATACCCCGCTACCTTCATTTTCCAAGCCAATTTCTCCAATATTGCATAGCTCTCCCATGTTTGTGGATGTGATATGTCTCCTACAATTTTTTAATTGATTTATCTTTTTGTTATGTTTGGACTTACTTTGGTAAACTTGCAATATACAATGCACTTTTATTATTTCTGAATTGAGACTAATAGTATCTTTTTTGGTTGTATTGAGGCACAACTTCATTCATGGCGGAAAAGGCATACCATGTTGCTCATATCAGATGGCATGTTGCATATAAAGGAGGAAAGATTCTAGTCGGGTTATTGTTGATTGCATTGAAGGGGAGAACTTCATATATGGGACACGATCAACACTCTCCTTCTTGGATTCTACACGTTACAACTTGCTCTAGGAAGATTGTCCACATTGTAGAAGTTTTAAGAGATGAAAGGGGCATGTGCTCGCATTGAAGGGCTCCAAGCATGCATTTCCATCATTGCAGAAGTTTTTTGGAGAAGTTTCTTTCTTGCAGTCATTTATGTGCAATATTGTAACTCATATTTTTCATTCTTGTGACTAAAAATAAAAATTATAATACTCTATTTCTAAGTTGTAAATAGAATATTGTAACTTATATTTTGTCTTGTGACTGAAAATAAAAAGTTGTAATACACTATTTCTTTTATTAATAAAGTTCATCGATTTTTCTTTCTCAATGGATGTCTTATTGTGTGCAATTGATGATTGATGTGTATTTTTGTGTTTTATGTTTAAATCCTTAAATACCAGTCAATTAAAATGACTAAATATACTACTAATTGATGTTAATTAATAATTAAATTGACTAAATATACTACCAATTGACATAAATTAGTGAATAGTGAATAAATATGACTAAATATATGACCCGTGAAATAAAAATGACTGAATATACTACCAAATGACATAAATAAGTGAACTAAAAATAAATATGACTAAATATATGACCTGTGAAATAAAAATGACTAAATATACTACCAAATTAATCAAAATGATGATTAAAATTAATGACTAATTACACTACCAATGAACATAAATCAATGAATAAAAATGACTAAATAAGTGATCAGATTACAACAATCAACGACTAAATTTATCAGTGAATAAAAATGACTAAATAAGTGACCAGATTACAACAATCAATGACTAAATATACTACCAAATCAATCAATCAAAACAACCAATAAATGACTAAAAATGGTTTAGTCATCAATCTGGTCACATTATAAATGACTGGCAATCAACTAGTAATGGTCACGTGACCAAGTTTAGTCATTTATAAGTAGTTTTTAGTAATTTTTTCAGTCATATATTGTTGTTTTTGTACTAGTGAGTAGACCTGTACATTTGGAGTGGAGAGATAATTATAAAGGTAGGCCTCTTGACCTTGAATGAGACATGGTAAAATAATATGCGAAAGGACAAAGAATGTTCAGTACAAACACATCTGCATAGTGATAATAGGATTTCAACATATGAGCTAATAAGAGAGACTTGGTGAAAGTGGCAACTCAACAAGTTGTAATGACAAGAACATAGGTGCCAATTTTGATAAGGATTTTAAAACTTGACAAACCTAGATTGCGGGTTATAGGATAGTCCATGTCATAGATACTAGTTGTATGTGATAGTTCCAAAAGAAGGGAAAGGGAAATATTTTTCTATGATAAATATGACATGGATTAAGAGAGGCCACTTCAAATGCATTCCTAAATCAAAATTACAATGAACAACAAAAGGGATCATGTGAAGTTAAGGATATGTGACAATCCAATGGGTGGATAGAGGTTATAAGGTTTAAATGAAAACTATGAAAGAGCAGCCCCAAATGGGAGTCCCTTGTAGAATAGTCCATAGCAAAGTGTTAAAGGATAGTTCATAAATATTTACTTGAGAAGGATGAATGACAAAAGGTGAGAGAATTCAAATGGTGAAATTTAGTCATTCTATACAGGACAAATACAAATGATAGTTTGAAGGCTTGATGATAGTGAAAAAATACCAAACAATTGACATCCCCTTTGAAAAGGGGAGCCTATAGGTGATTAGATTTTTAACACAATTATATGATGAAAATTCCTTTGACAACCATGAGGATAAGTAACAATAATAAAACAAGCATGTACCTATGCATGGACTGATTGCATGATAAGGGTAATAGAACTAGGGGTTATGTAATAAAAGGATAGTCATGTACATTATGACAATTGGTATGAGTTTTATGCAAGGGGTATTGTCTTGAGAAGCCAAAGTGCACTAAAGAATGAGCATGACATGCCTATCATGGCAATGTTGTCCATTTTTATTGGATGAACATCTCTTAAGAAATGGTTCATGAGTAATAAAATAAAGGGATTGTATGGTTGAATGAATTCAATGGATTTGTTTCAAGTATATGCTCAAAATAATGAACCTAAATCTAATACTTCCTATTGTCATCACAACATATGAACCTGAGTAATTGATGAAGCACAATTTATTATTTCATAAAGTTTGTTTTACATATGCTAATGTTGATTAGAAATCTTTGTATTCTTCCAAGTTTGTCCAAGGTATTCATCATTGTTATGACATCTGACATGTTTTCATCTACTCTAGTTGATATGATTATAGACTCCAAGACAAGAACTCACAAAATAGTATGACAATTTAGTGAAAAGAGAGATCGCAGTGATACGATAACAATGTGTTAGATATAATGAATGGAAAGATCCTAAGGGATTTTTTTTGTGCCTTCTATTGTTTATGTCAATTTAGTCACCTTGAAGGGATCTCAAGCACTCACAACGTAATGTTGAAGAAGGAAGTCTATGTACTTGAGATGAAAATTCACCATATTCTTAGAATTATGAACTTAGAATACCTATTAAGGGTTTTCAATATAATTTGTAAATGTCAAAAAATAACAAAGTTTAAAGGATAACCATATATCTTATAATAATCCATAATAGGATAGTCCACAATGATTGTTACTATTAAGGAAGGAAACATACTAGAGACTTAGAAAATATGAATAGACCCATACACAAGGTACAAAGGTCTACTACAGTGGATAAAGGGGCAGCTATAGTCATTCAAAGAGCTTGTATAGAAGTTGAAGAGTATGATAGAAAGCTAGGAGTCATTATTATAGGAAGAATATTGTTGTTGATTGTTGATAATAATGCCTATAATTTATGCATGAAAATATGAACAATGACATGCATGCATACAAATAAAAGCTTGTTGACAGGTCTATGTTATCAAGGTTAGTAATGAATTCAAAATATCTCTATTTTACCACATAAAACAAACATAATAGCTATTTTAGAAGCATGGTAATAATTTATAGGTGTAAGATATCAAAAAATGAACCTCTCTCAAACCATATTTATTTTTTTGTCTTCAAATGAAATGGATGTTGCAAGCGTGTGATAGGAGAGAAAAGGAAAACAAATGTATGCATTGATAGAAGGTATGAAAGAGTCATCATAGAACATTAAGGGAAGTATTTAAGTGGGAAAAAATAGTGAAGAATATAATGCCAAGGAATCAAAGTGTAGATGATGAAATATGATAGGATGCTAGAACAACCAACCACTATAATAATAGGACAACTCTATCAAGTGATAGTTTAGTGTCTATAATGAAAGGGGTAGTGAAGTCTCTATCAATATAAGAGCTCTCATGCCAAAGAAAATTAATGGAGAGAAGAAATTAATAAGGAATTAATCTCAACAATCAAGATATCTCAAGATTGTCCATTAGGTGTCTACATGTAAGAAGTAGATAATAAAGGAACCTTGGAGAATGCATTAAATACTAAATAAAAGAGGAAGCTTATCCTACACCATGAGGATTCCTAGTTCCTTCAAAATATTTAAGAAAACATGTCCTATTTGAAGGTATTAAATAAAAATTTGAGGGGATTAAAATGTAGTTAAGGAGAATAAAGCCAAGTTGTAATAGTTATGACAACACTATGAGTAGTTTGGTCATATTGCAAGTATCTAGGAGGTTTAGGAGTATATATAAGAGATTTCATGGAAAATAAAGTTTGAATAAGTCAAAATTTATTCTCCTCAATCCCTAGTTGGAACCTTTTTAGAGCTTTCAAAAGAGAAAAACCAATGATAAAGTCTTATAGGAGCCTAAAGAAGGTTTGACCCAACAATTGAAGGCAAGATAACAGTGTTGAACAAGACAACTGAGAGGGGGGGTGAATCAATTGTTACAAAATTTGACCTTTAAATATTTCACCAGAAATTAGATCAATCACAAATGATTAATCATTAAGTGCAAAGGTAGAAACTGAAAAACATCACACATACACAATAACACTAGATTTATGTGGAAACCCCAATGAGAGAAAAACCACGATGAGGATTAGCTCACAATATAAAGAATATCAAAACCGATTACAAAGGCTCACTGCCAAAAAAGGACTCACTATCCAACAAGGGTTAACCACCCAGAGGGCTCACTACCACACAGATATAAAGAAGATAGAAGAGATATGTTACACAGAGAAAAAAACTCTCAATGCAATAGATATTTCCACCACAATTTTCTCAAATACTTGTAGACATGCATGAATGATATAGTACACCTTCAACTCACTTCTTCCAGAAACTTAGGAATTATAATTCACACTGATCTGCACCAGCTCACATTGCATACACACTTATTCTCATCTATCTCACATCTATCTTTCTCTATTTTTTTGCACTCATCTTTCACGAATATCTCATCATGTATTTATACCATCTTTAACTTTGAAACATATCCAAAGTCGACCATACATCATTTTAATTTACAAATTCAAATTAGGTTGGCACCAAAACATTCTAAGGTGGAATTAGAATGAGGGTGAACCAAACACATGCTTCAAAACACTTCCATAAGTTTCAAAAGTAGTGTTAAACACAAGGTCAACCAAACTAGTGTAAAACACATAAATCAATTAAGCGCACACAACCTCGACATGATCCAATCCTTCCAAATAACAAAATTATCTTCAACATGATCATATCAACTTAAATCTAGAACCGCAAGTTATAAGACTCAAACAGGAAGAAATCCGGAGCAACTAACATTTCTCTCAGACCTTAGCCAGATACATTGAAAAAAACAATTCACAACTGGTGAACATAACTTGCATTGTACAACAATCCAGAAGCCCAAATCTTGGATATAACAACTTCCAACAACCATGATCAACATATCTGAACCACATGAACATAGGATAAAATCTCAGAGAAAAACCTGGAGCAACAACTAAACACCTGTAATCTTTTCCTTCACAATTTTCTCAATATCCTCGACATATACAACCAATAACCATTATCCATGACATCAATGACAACAACAACTAGTTAACTAGTTGGCATCAATGACAACACTTTCATACTTACAATAATCTCCTCCTTTGTCATTGTTGGCAACATGTGATGTGAAAAACCATCAAAGACAACACAACAATTTTGAACACACTTTTCTTTATGTTTCTCCCCCTTAGTAGATAATCCTTTTTTTTACATCTTCCTCATCTCCCCCTTTGAAATCAATGGCAAAGGCATAGGATATTTTACATTGATTTCCACTTTGACATTAAGAAAAAAATACTCTTTCAATGACAACACATGACACTACCTACTCCCCCTGAGAGGTAGCCATCAAAACATCAATCCAAAAGAAAGATAGATCCTTAGATCCACGGGACTGATGCATCTCCATATGCATCTAGTTCAAGAAAGGAGGGGCAATAAACCCTAACTTCTTTTGGAGATACTCAAAAGTATCTTTAGGAAGAGCCTCCGTAAATATGTCAGCCACTTAATCCTTCGTAGGTACATACTCGAGCTTTAATTCATTCTCCACAACCTTCTCATCCATAGAAGATAGAAATAGGATCATCATATATTACTTTGATATCTTTCAATGTATGTCTCATCCACAAAACTTGTGTACAAAAAGATGCAACAACAATAGACTCATCTTCAGTAGTAGATAAAGAAACTGAATCTTACTTTCTACTCAACCAAGTCACCAATTTACAACCAAGAAAGAATGCACCACCACTTGTAGTCTTTATGTCATCTACACAACCAGTCCAATTTGCATTTGTGTAAGTAGTTAGTGTAAAATCAGTATCCCTAGGATACCACAAGCCATAATCTAGAGTGCCATTCAAATATTTGAATATCCTCTTAACAACAACAACATGTGTTTCTTTAGGGTCTACTTAAAATATAGCCACAAGACAAACTACATGCATGATATATGGTCTAGTAGTAGTCAAATACAACAAACCTCCAATCATAGATTTGTCTATGCTTTGATCATCATTAGGTGAATCATCATCTTTACTCAATTTGCAACTAATCACCATAGGAGTGCATACCAATTTAGAACCATCCATCCCAAACTTCTTCAACATTTCTCTTGCATACTTTAACTATGAAATAAAGAACCCTTTCTTTGTTTGATTAACTTGTAGCCCAAGAAAGAAATTCATCTCTCCAAATATGGACATCTCAAATTCTTTTTGCATTTCTTCAACAAACATCTTGACATAGTTTCATTTCCTCCAAAGATAATGTCATCAACATATACAACCACTATCAAGATCTTGTCATTTTCAATTTAAAAATAAAGATTACTATCTTCCATACCTTTGTTGAAACCTTGTTGAATCAAATATCTATCTAGTTGTTGAATCAAATATCTATCTATCCTTGCATACCAAGCTCTAGGAGCTTGCTTCAATCCATATGAATCCTTCTTCAACATGCAAACCATATCTGATTGATATGACAACTAAAATCCTTTTGGTTGTTCCATGTAGACTTCTTCCCCTAACTCACCATTCAAAATGAAAACTTAACATCCATCTAATAGACCTTGAAATCTTTATGAGCATAAAATGCTAAGAACATTCTAATAGCTTCCATTCTTTCCACGAGAGCAAGAGTCTCCTGAAAATCTATACCTTCTACTTGTGAGTAACCCTTACACACAAGCCTTGCTTTATTTCTTACTACTTTCTTCTCATTCAACTTGTTTTTGAACACCCATTTTGATCCGATTATATTTTTATCTTTCAGTCTAGGGACCAATTCCTAAATCTTATTCTTCTCAATCTGCATGAGTTCCTCTTTCATAGCTTCCATCCAATGCTCATCTTTACATGCTTCACTTACATTCTTTGGCTCAATATCAAAAAGTAAATAAAGATTTATTTCGCCAGCAACAAATTTTCTTCTTGTCAATACTCCTTTCCTCTTGTCTCCAATGATTTGATCTTTTGAATGATTCTTCTACAAATATCTAGGTGTCTTAGGGGACACCACCAGAGCTTCTTCTTCTTCATTCTTCTTCTCCCGTTCTTCCACAACTTCTTTAATTCTTACACAATCAGGTTCATCAGATACATATCCATCAACTTCAAATGAATTCTTCACTGCTTCATCAACCTTGACATTTGTAATTTCTACAATTTTTCTTAGTCTTTTATTTAAACATCTGTAAGCTTTGCTTCTAGTAGAATATCCAAGGAAAATACTTTCATCACTTCTAGTATCAAACTTCCCTAAATTTTCTTCATCCCGTCTAATATAACAGTTGCTTCCAAATACCTTGAAATACTTAACAATAGGAATTCTTCCATACCATAGCTCATATGGGGTTTTAGTACTATTAGCTCTTGCTTGAACTCGATTGAACACATAGACAATAGTGTGAGTAGCTTCTCTCCAGTAAACTGGCTTCAGTAATAATTGATCTAGTAACTTCTTGAACTGTTATATTCTTTCTTTCAATAACTCCATTCTGCTGAGGAGTTCTAGGAGTAGATAACTATTTTTTTTATTTTGTGAACTTCACAAAACATATTAAACTCATGGGAGGTGAATTCACCACCTCTATTAGACCTCAAGAGTTTTATTCTTAAATTCACTTAATTCTCTACCATAGCTTTGAATGTCTTGAATCTATCTAATAAATAATATTTCTCTCTAAGAAAAGTAACCCATGTATACCTAGAGTAATCATCAATCAAAAGCATAAAGTACCTTTCACCTTGTAGACTTCTCACTCTTGTAGGACCATAGAGATTTCTATGATTCAAATCCAGTAGTCCGGTAGTAGATTGTTCCTTTGATCTAAAGTTGTTTCTCGCTTTCTTTCCAAACTAACAATTCCTGCAAATAACATTAACAAGCTTTGTAATCCTTGGTAAATATCTTATGGCTTGTATTGCACTGATCCTTGCCAAGTTATCAAAATTCATGTGACACATTCTTTGATGCCATAACCAACTATCATTAATATAAGTCATAAAGAAACGTCCATCAACACCCTTAAGCTGATATATATTTCCTTTAGACTTCTTTCCTACAACAATCAATATTTTGGATCCTTTTTTTATTTCACTTCTCTCATCCTCAAATACAAGATTATATCCTTTACTACACATCCATCCAACACTCAAGATATTATTCCTTAAATGCTTAACATAGTAGACATCATTAGTATTATTCTTGCCATCAAAACTTACTGAACTTATACCACAAATTTTAGCACCAGTATCATCTCCAAACATAGCTAAGCCTCCATCGTGTTTTTCTAGTTTAACAAACTTACTCTTGTCACCGGTCATGTGATGTGAATAGCCACCGTCAACAACCCAATAGTTCTTTTCTTGTTTAGCATGTAGGGAAAAGATTACAGTATCTTCATCTTTCTCCTTCTCTAGAGGACATTCCTTCACATGTCTTTCATATTTAGCAGAAGTAGGTTCATCTTTTATATCCAAGACCAAGAATTCATTGTCATCAAATTCTTCATAATTAGACTCTTCATCATAAATACTAGCATTCACATTCACATAATATGCTCTATTGATCTTTTTGCATTTGTTTTCTTTCTCAAATCTTTGTTTGTTCCTCTTAGCTCTTTCTAGACATCTCGAAGCTTAATGACCTATTCCTCCATAACTAAAAAAATTAAAGGGTAACTTACCTTCATACTTGTCAGAGCCTTTCCTCATCCTTCTCACAAAGTTAGCTTCTACTTCATCAAGGTTCTCCTCATCTGGATCTTCAACTCTTGTCACCTTGAAAGCAGTTTCTGATTTGGATCCATTTCTCAAATTTGGTTTTCTCATCTCATAAGATATTAGAGTTACCAATAATCGATCTTTAGTATAGGTCTTGTAGTCCACATATTCTTCAATAGCATATACCTTTTCACTGTATGCATCAGGGAGAGTTCTAAGAATCTTCTTTACAATCCTAGATTCATCTATTGTAGCACCAAGTCCTCTCATTTCAGCTACCAACTCATCCACTCTCAGTACATAAGATTTAATGTTCTCATCTTCAAACATATGTAGGACCTCAAACTGTGCCTCCATGTTTTGCAACTTTGCTTCTTTTACCTTTTCATCTCCTTCATGCATCTTTTCTAAATCATCCCAGAATTCTTTAGCAGTCTTTAGATTTTGTACTTTAAACAACTCAGAATGTGAAAGACTATTCTTCAGAATAAACTTTTCCTTTTTATTTTCTTCATGTTCCTTGATTTCATCAGTTATACTCAAACCATTAGCTGGAGGAGTGTAAGCAATCTTATAAGTAGTTTCAACATCATATCCACAATACTCTAGATATCCTTCCATCTGTATTTTCCAGATAGCATAATTAGTTACATCAAACCTAGGACATTCAAAAGTGATCTTGTTGGACATCCTAAACCTTCCTCAAGCGGTTAAGCTTCTCTCCAAGCAACCAAGCTCTGATACCAATTGTTGAACAAGACAATTGAGAGGGGGGTGAATCGGTTGTTACAAACTTTGACCTTTAAATATTTCACCGAATATTAAATCAATCACAAATGATTAATCATTAAGTGCAAAGGCAGAAATTGAAAAAAATCACACATACATAATAACACCAGATTTACATGGAAAACCCAATGAGAGAAAAACCACAGTGAGGATTAGCTCACAATATAAAGAATATCAAAATCGATTACAAAGGCTCACTACTAGAGAAGGCTCACTACCAAAAAAAGACTCACTGTCCAACAAGGGTCAACCACCCGAAGGGCTCACTTCCACACATAGACAAAGAAGATAGAAGAGATATGTTACATAGAGAAAAACAATCTCAATGCAACAAAGATTTTAACCATGATTTTCTCAAACACTTGTAGAAATGCATGAATGATAGAGTACACCTTTAGCTCACTACTTCCAAAAACTCAACAATTAGACTTCGCACTGATCTGCACCAACTCGTATTGGATACAAACTGATTCACATCTATCTCAAATCTATTTCAAATGCTCTATTTCTTTGCACTCACCTTTCACTAATATCTCATATTGTATTTATACCATCTTCAACTTTCAAACATATCCAAAGTCAACCATACACCATTTTCATTTACAAATTCAAATTAGGTCAGTGTCAAAACATTCTAGGGTGGAATTAGAATGAGGGTGACCCAAACACATGCTTCAACATACTTCCATAAGCTTCAAAAGTACTGCTAAACACAAGGTTGACCAAACCAGTGTAAAAAACATAAATCAATTAAGCACACACAACCTTAAGATGATCCAATCCTTCCAAATAAAAAAATTATCGTTAACACAATCATATCAACTTAACTCTAGAACCGCAAGTCATAAGACTCAAACAGGAAGAAATTTGGAGCAACTACATCTCTTGAACCTCAACCAGATATACTGAAAAACATAGTTCACAATTGGTGGACATAACTCACATTGCACAACGATCCAAAAGCTCAAATCCTGGATATAGAAACTTCCAACAACCATGATCAATATATCTGAACCACACGAACATAGGAGCAAATCCTGGAGCAAAACTCAGAGCAACAACTGAACATCTGCAATATTTTCCTTTACAATTTTCTCAATATCCTCGACACATACAGTGAATAACCATTATCCATGACATCAATGACAACAACAACTAGTTGAGAACCAATTAACCAGTTGACATCAATGACAACACTTTCATACTTGCAACAAATGGAATTTATTATTCACAAGAATGTTTTTGGATGTTAGGAAGTTGTTGCAAGATAAAAGGGGATGCCTAGGTTCATTTTAGAGTTAGTTCTTACATATTTTGATAGCATCATTGTAATTGTAATAAGTCCCTTTGTCAAATATAACACTATAGCTCAAAAACTAGTCATTTTATAACTAAAAATCAATGTAAATTTCATCTTTGAAAGTAATATCATTTAATTTTTAGAATATGTACTATTGTAAGAACATATTTTGAGAAATAAAATTTAGTTTTCTACCTTTGAGAAACTTTTTGTATTGTGTGATTTGGTAGGTGATGTTTTTTTTGTGATTTTATTACATGAATCCTCAAATGAATGTCTTATATGTGACACCTTTCAATAGAAAAATAACATCTTGTGTAGGTTATAGTCTGTGTTAATATGTAAAAAAACTTTATATGTGAAGAACACTTCATTTTATTCCTTCTAGGACTATGACAAACTTAACCTTTCTATAAAATGTTGATACATGAGTATGTTGAAGCTTGAGTTGTGTGAACATAATTGAATCATTGGTCTTTTATGTGTAAAACAGTGGCATGGGTCTTAGTATTAATTTGGTGCATCACCTTAATAGTAATTAGGTTCATTTTATATTATAACTCCACTCTTTTCTTCAACAAGGAATAGTTTAGTTCAGATTAGGTGATTGCAATAAGGGAACCAACCCTCTCCAAAGATTCGCTCCAAGCTATAGTCAACCCAAAATCCCTAGAGTGTTTCCATGTTTCATTGGATTGCTAAGCTAAGAGCTTAGCAAGAGTGGAAATCCACTTGATAACAATATTCTTTATATGTTAGATCTTATACTAGGTTCTAGAACTAGGGATAAATCATAACAAACACAACACCTCTCACATAAAATATTCCATGTGCCCTCTCATCTTTAGTTTTTGATAAATCATTTTGGCACTAGAGTCACTTTCAAGAACCAAGGGATTATCCAACCATCTCAAATCTCCACCAAACACAACAATACCTATCAAGTTGGGATCATCCATCCCTTTATTGATGAAATATATCAATGATCTAAGTAGTATAAGAAACTAGAGGTGTTCTAGAAACAACCCAAAACATCATCATATTTTTCCTTTTCTAACTCTTTTCATAGATCAACTAGAAACCTAGAACCTTTGTGGAAGTTTTGTGTTTTTGGTTCCTAAGAAAGTTTTGACAACCCCCATGTTAGTAATAATATCTCTTCCTAGAAATACTTCTTGGTTATTAAAGCTTCACTTCCCATTAGGAACTCTTGAGAAGCATCACATAACATCTCTTTCTACACTTAGAGATTATTTGGGAAACTTTTTAGGATTTATACATTTGTTGGGAACTTGAGGCTAGTTGGGAACCTTATGAAGTTTTGAAACCACTAAAAAGTTTCAAAAACACCTAACCTTTCCTTCTATTCTACTTTAGGGTTTTAAGTTTTGGGAGGAACTTGGAACCATGAATTTGTATATAAGAGTGATATGCATCAAGATTAAAGTAAGAACTAGAAACAAGAAATTACAGATTGATAGGACTAGGAGGGAACATGAACTTGGAACATGAAGCTCTCAGTTCTTTTTGGGATCTGAAGTCCATGAGGAGAATGGGAAGAACTTGTGAGGGAGTGGACTATAAGAGGAAACATATACCATGAATATAGTTCTAGGTTCTTATCAAGACATGGGATTTGACAGAGAAAAAATGATGGACAAAAGCTCTAGGGAGAAAAATGTAGAGCACAAGAGAAATTCAAACCTAGAACCTAAGGTTCCAAGTCCATGATGACTCTTTACGTCCATAAGGAATAGTGAGCCATGATGATGCAAGGATCAATAAGTAGAATATAAATGGGATAAGGAAACCCAAAACACAAGCCTAGAGTTTCAATTAGAATCCACAATCTAGGAAGGAACTTAGAATAAATTGGTGGGGGAACTTTGCAAGAGGAGGAGGAAAAAACAAAAATTGGAGCTTGGGAGAACTAGGGAACTATGGAAAACTTCTAACATTCATAAAATTTTTGAGAAACTTGAAAAGCCAAAAAATACGTAGGGAAAGACGAAGTAGCAAGAAAAATACCAAAAACACCCCACAAACACATTTTTCTAGGGATTTTAATGAAAATAATTAGAAAAAATAACCTTAGATAAATATTCAACATGAGGGACGCCACTAGAGATTTCTCAAATCAGTTATCAAAAAGGGTGGATAAGGTCAAATGCACAACCTCAAAAGCAAAGAAACAATAAAATAGACACATTAAATTAGGGTACCAACATTGGCTCTAGTTGGGGGCATGTTCTCTTGCAAGCACAATGACAATCCAAATATTAAAGAGGAGAACAAAACTTTGGGAAAGGAGAGATTGGGACAAACAAACTTCATCATGATCAAATTAGGATCATGACTACACAATCACAACAATATATATAAGACAAGACATAATATATACAAGGAAAAATAACTTACAACTAATGACATGGAGGCACACAGACATCAAGGATGTGATTGCACATAAAAATTATCACATTAATTTTTTTTAGGTTACACCCTACATGAATACCCATGGCACATGGCCATGAACAAGTTGTTACAACTGATTGCCTCTGTCAAATACCATTTGATTGAATGAATTGGTCTCCCTTAAACTGGGACTATCTTCATTACCTAGTTGCAACAACTTTGGTCTCTTTCTCACATGTGTGGACATATGATTGCATCTAAAAGAGTGAAGGAAACATCCATAAGTAATCTTTCCATTGCAAGGAAACCAAAAAAATAGGCATTCGAACCATACCATGATATGTCATTAAAGTCTAGAACATCTAGAGGCACAACTTGAAGAACAAGATCAAACTCTATAGAAACATAAACTTCATCATACCTATTGACCTTATCAATTGAATTGAAGAAAAAATAAAATGATTTAAAATCACATTTCAATGAAACATATGTTGCACTAGTTTTCTAATGTGTACAAGGAAGCTCCTCCTCACACACATCTCAAACTAAAAATTTGGAAGCTCTAACATATAATAAACTTGAGTAGTTGATTAATTATCAACCTAGTATATTTTTTGTTGCTCAACTTCATTGCAAATTGTATGGTGTGTCTAAGTGAAACACTCAAACTTAGGAACACCATCCCAACATTAGAAGTTGCATCTTCACTATGAAGAAAAACTTCACACTCAAAGCTCTATTCATTTCAAGGGCAACAAGAAACCAACATACCTCACTATCATATGTGCTAATACATATTCCATTAGCACAAGTATTAGAACCATGAGACACTTCAAGTGAAGAGATAAATTCTCTACATTATCTCTCTATTTCAATTTCTTCTTGTGAACTATTGGTGCTACCCAATTCAGACTTGTGGAACACTTCAACTTCCATATTCATTACAAAAATAATATTATTTGATGGCCCTTTTAGAATGCTCTTTGCATGAGCACTTCTTTTACTACACAAATAGGTTCTCATATGCATTCACATGATCACCATATTCATATTCTTCAAGGGAAAGGTCTTCAAATTAAAAATTAGTGACAACACTAATATTTACTTCATCAAAATTTTCAAGTGAAACCACATCTATGTTATCCTCATTAAAATGAATTTTAATAGCCCCAATATAAAATTTATGGATAAAAGAGGGAAATACATAAAACAAAATAAACAATTTTCTTGTTCATTACTTATATCACAAGTATGTGTGTGGTTTGTATTATCAACCATGTGAGCTAATTCATCTAATTTTTCAATTGCATATATACCTCCCTCATCCACACTACTAGAATAAACATCAAGGTCAATATTATCAACATCAAACTAGCAATCATGATTTATTTCATTATCTTTATCATCCATAACTAATTAATCTAGTTGAAGATGGGTGCAAATATTGTCATCTCCATCTATATTGTTGTCATATAGTGTAAAAATACATTCCTCTACCTGCCTAAAAACACAATCATCATTGATACTATTCTATATTTGATGCAATATCCATGCCCTCATTATTCATAATAGCCTACTCATTATTAACTACCTCCATACTTGAGGATAATAATTTTGCAATCATATCCCTTTTCCACTTTCTCAAAAGAATCAAGGAATACGTATTTTTGCTACATAGTTACCAAATTAAATTCTTCCTATATTGGACATATACAAGTTTCATAGGTCTTGAGGAATATATAAATGGAGGTAGGTGTGTTAGGTCTAGAAATTTTTCGTGTTTTGGAAAGAGAAACTACAAACCTATTACTAAACTCCTTACTAGACTCTCCTTCTTGCCATATGGTTTGTTCTAACTCTTGTACAATAACAAAAAATTCTAGGTCTAGATGCAATGCAAATTCTTCTTCAAATGCAACCAAAAGGTCATTCCAATAAGCAAGAAAATGATTTGAAAAACCTCATACCACCTCAGTGCCATTCCATGTAAGGACCTAACAAAAACTCATCACATATCTTCATCTTAAAACTTATTTATTTTACATAAATTATATAAATTTCTCAACATGGGTGTCTCCTTTGCTGATAGCATACCTATAAAATCTAGGCATTTGGTTGTAGACATTGCCTATCATTATTTTAATTTCATAATAAACAAAAGATATGTCTAGTTGTTTGTAAATATTATCTAGGGGAATGATAGGGGATTGAGTAACCCAATATTTTGTAGCAACAAGATGGACATTGTATTTTAATTCCTTGATTCATTCTACACATTCCTTTTCAATATTCTAAAGCTCTTCTAACCTTAGCTTATTTTCAAGTATGGATGCCTATAATTCTAAATGTGAAATTTTATTTGATGTAGGGCTATATGAACAATATGGATAATAATTTTCATAATGAAGATCTTTCTATCCACTCACTAAGAGGGAATTTAGATTCATGAGAGTGATATGTTGAATATTTTGCAACTTTCTCTTTACAAGAAGTATCTACTATTCTGGGTGACACAACACCTTATATTCATGTTCAACTTCCTTCTTGTATGATGTCCTCAAAGGAAGAGGATACTGGCTATTATTATACATTTCTTCATCTAGATAAATCATTCTGAAATTTGGTATATCATAAAATTTATCCCAAAACTTATTCTACCAAGAAGCACATGGTTCCTTTTTAATTGAGCCTCTTGTTGTTCAACAATTGCCAATTATTTTAACTTCCCTCTTTGAGTTGATATATTAATTCATCTAGTTCATTACAATTATATAATTTTTTGGGAGAAGAGGAATACTAATAAACAAGATATGTAGTACTATATGTATCCTTATCTCTTCTACCAACAATTGTACCATTTATTTATTTATAATTAAACATATATATATATATATATATATATGCTGCCACTTGAATCATTAGAAGTGTGCATGTGCTAATTTTAAATCAGTGAATTAATTATTTCTACTTGCTAAACTAAATTTTGAGATTTGAGAGGTATGTTTGAGTGACTTACCATGATTCTAGTCTTCCCAAGATGAATTTCTTCATGCACTATTTGAAGCTACATTTTCTTCTTGCTAGTACCTAGGTTGCCTTATCCTTTCCATCACTAAATTCTATTAGTCTACTTGTTGATTTGTAGTTAACTAAAATAGAGTCACCGGTCTTCACTTGGAAGAGAAAATATCTTCCAACATCTAAAAATTGAAAGTACCAAACAAGGATAATTCTCTATTTTGAGTTGTATAGGTCTTTAAGATGAGAACCAAGATTTTATGTCCTCAACAATGGCACCATTTTCTTAGTGTAAGTTGATAGGATGGAAAACTTACCTAAATATAATGCACGACTACAAACTTTCTATTGTTGAGGTTTTGAGAATATCTCCAATTTATTAATACTTGGTAATGGCTAAATGAACTTCATCTAATGACACCATTTTTTTTATGATCTAATATATGAGCCCTAAATCCATAAGGTTGGATAGTATCCCAAGTGCTAGGGTGTCAAACTTAGGAAGAGTACTAAAAATCCGATGTTTAGGTTGGGTGGCTAAGGAATAATTACTAAGGTGGATAAGACCTCCTTCACTTCTAGTTCTATTGAGCCAAGGGGGGTTTCTCTAAGGTGATGCAAAGAATATAATAATTACTAAAAATTAATCCTGACACAAACCATACCCATTGCATAGTGGAATCCTACATCAGTTGTCACTTTATGCCTATATCTTGGTTTTCAAAACTCAAGGTCAAATACATCATTAGTGCAAATCATCTACCACATAAATTTCAATGAAAGAATAGATAAAAAATTTATGTCTATAAAAATTTTTGTTAAGTGTGTTAAAATGATAGGGAGAAGGATTCAGTAACATATCGATTCCTTTATCTAGTTGGGCAACAAGTTATTTTTTTTGTTTTTTGTTTATAAAATAGGGGTGAAAGTTTATTCAATCAAGAAGAAAGACAATACAACCAATGCATGTACCCACAATGAGGACCACTAGGAAAACCCACAAGACTAGACCAGACCCATCATAACCCAAACCACAAACCATGAATATCCTCCTGAATCAGCAACTTCAACTTTTGGGAATAGTCCACGAAAATTTTCTCCCAATCATCAATTTTCCAAGTACCCTTATACTCTAAAGCCCATTTTTCCAAACAATCAACAACTTTGTTCCACTCACTAGGGATATTGACAAAGGAAATTGAATCCAAAGAGGAACTAATTTGGTTAATCTGACGAATAATAGAATCCAACAACCAATTTTCCCCACCCAAGAGCCCTTATTCAACATGGTCACCACAATCTACAAATCAGACTCACAAATGATCCTACACCATCCCAACACACAACTCCTTTCTAAAGAAAAAAGGATAGTCAAAGCCTCCATAAAGTTATTACTTTGGATCCCCTGAAATATGGAGAAGATAAAGTTGTCAGACCCTTCACTTTCCCTGCCAATACCACCAACCTCAACATACCTAGGGTTACCCCTAGAACAACCATCAATATTAATCTTCAAGACACTCGCAATGGCATATGTCATCTACCATCACGTTGCATCATCATAGTGGACTGTCTCATATCCACAGAGCATGACCTCCATGAACCACCACCACCCAAACCCAACTCATGAAACACCCCAATCTCAATAGCATCTTGAGGAATATCGACCTCACACCTAGCCTAAATAGTTTCTTGAATCATGCTACAAATCTGTTGCCAAACCTGGAGTGCAAACATACTCACTCCCTAAAAGATTCTATGATTCCTCTCCAACCAAATCTACCATAAAATGCAAGAAGGACCAATACCCCAAGCCACCTAAAGACAAAAATTCTTAGCAATAGGCCTACCCAAAGTCCTCAAAAACTCAACATAAGAAGAAGTATGCACACAAGATTGTTTCCAAACTTCCCACCAACAGTGTCAAATAATCCTTGAGTACCTATACTGAACAACAATTGCACCACATATTCCATGTTGCTCCCACACAAAACACACTTGGAAGGCCCCTGAAAGCCCCTCTTTTGGAGATTATCCCAAGTGAGGCACCTATTACGAGCCACCAGCTAGAGGAAAAAGTTGCATTTAGTGCATGAAAACTTGTTGCACACAAACTTCCACCAAGGAACTTCCTCCCCACCATGATTTTTCCTATCCAGGACCTGGTACCTAGAAAAAATCAAAAAAACACCCTTGGGATTCAAACCCCAATCCAATATGTCATCCATCTGCAAGAATCTACAAGGTCCGTTGGCCAAAATTTGAGCTAATTCAGCCCAGTCCTAATCTGATCCCCCAAGGGGTCAATCTCGAACATCCTTCCACCTACTAACTACCACCTATCCAACATTCTTAGCATCTTTAAAGTCTTCCACCCTAGTCCAACCATCCTCAACAAAGGAAAGACAAATATTTTGTAAGTGTGGGTGAGAGGTTATAGTTGGGGGGTGTTCATCCCAAGAGTCAAACCAAAAGAGAGCCTCAGACCCTCTATTAAAAATCCAAAAGAATCCCTATTGCACAAGACAAGCTCCCCTCTTGAGAGTGTTCCAAATCATAGAACCTTTACCTTCCAAAAATATTCTAGGTATCTCTTTCAAATCAATCCCCCACAAGTATTTATAGGATAGGATCTTGGCCCAAGCATGATCCGAGTTAGTGCACTATCTCTAATACAACTTCACCACCAAAGCTTGTCCAATAAGGAAAAATTTTCGTAGCCCAAGACCACCAAACTGCTTTGGCCTAAAAATATTCTCCCAACTCACTAAATTCCACTTTGAGTATGCAAGATTACTGACCTAAATAAATTATCTATATAGCGCATCCAGCTCCTTAATGAAGCTACTAGAGAAATTTGAACCATACACATGTAAATTATGAGACCTTGGACCACAGACTTTAAAAGCAAGATTCTCCCAATAGAGGACAACCATCTATATGTCCAATGACTAACCCACTCCTGAAGTTTATTCAACACACACTTCCAAGTCTCCCTAGGAAAGGGACCCACAAACAAAGGAATAACCAAGTACACAAAAGGAGGAGTGTCAATCTGAAACCTTAAGATGGCAGCAACTCTAACTTGAATACACAATAGAGTATTAAAGAAGAAAATGGAAGACTTATCTTCTTTAATTTTCTAACCTAAATTTTCCAAATAAATATCTAGAGAATGCCTAAAACTAGTCACGTTACACATTGTGGCAACACCCATCAAAGTCGTATCATCCACAAACTCCAAGTGGGATTAGGGGGACAACTCATTTCCCCAATTCTAACCATGAATAATACCATGTATCACATGAGCTTGCAAGATTATCCCTAGGCCCTCAGCCATAATAATAAACAGATAGGGAGACAAAGGGTCCCCCTATTTGAGTCCCCTAGAAGCTCCAAAAAGAGAAGAAGGTTCCCCATTAATCAACACAACATAGGAAGTCGACACAACATAGTTTGTCACCCATTCAATCTATCCTTCCCCAAATCTAAAAGAAGAGAGAATCTTATGAAGAAAATACCATTTAACATGATCATAAGCTTTGGTCGTATCCAGCTTAGTGAACATATCCTTCTCCTTGGATATCTCCATAGAATTAATAGATTCATTAGCAATAACCACACCATCAAGGATTTTTCCCCTAAAAAAAACCTCCCTGTTCTTTAGAAATGATCTTAGTAAGCCATAGCTTAAGTCTCTTCACAAATAATTTAGAAATAATCTTGTAAGTCACATTACAAAGGGATATTGGTATGAACTGATCTAGATATGTAGCTCCCTCCCTTTTAGGGATAAGCATAAGAAAATTCAAATTCAAGGATCTCAACATTTGCTTGCTAAAATGTGATTCTTGCACCACAACCAACAAATCAAATTTGATATCCTCCTAGAACTCCTAAAAAAATTCAATAGTAAAACCATCCAGTCCAATGGCCTTTCCTGTTTTCATTTTGAAAACAATTTCCACCTCTTCCAATAAGATAGGCTTAAGCAACATCTCATTAGCCTCAGGGGAAATAATTGAGGGAATACAATCCAAGATAAGGTGTTCCTCCACATCCACCACAGGCGAATCCTCCTTGAATAGAAAGGAAAAATACTGAATCGCTTCTTGCGAAATATCTTTGAAAGAAGATAATTGCTGCTCTTGGGAGGAAACCAGAGAAGAAATCAAATTACCATGTCTTTTGGATTTAACTAAATTGAAGAAGAAAGAAGTATTTTTGTCTCCCTACTACAACCAATCAATCTGAGCTTTTTATTTCCAAAAAATCTTTTCCCTCAACTCCCATTTTTCAAACTCTCTTTTGGAATCCTCTTCCTCTCTAAGAGATTCCAAGGACATCACATGATCCCTATTCTCCCTAGTGATGGATTCCAATAGATGTTTGGCATCCAATTTCAACCTAAAAATATTGTCGAAACTCTGCCTATTATACTTCTTAAGCTAATATTTCACAAACTAGAGTCTTTTAACAAAAGAATACATAGTTGTACCATACTCGGGTGCACCCTTCCTCTGCCACTCTTTCATAAGGTCCTATAGAGAAGGATCACATAACCACATAAACTAAAAT
This sequence comes from Sequoia sempervirens, assembly GCA_007258455.2. Taxonomy (NCBI): domain Eukaryota; kingdom Viridiplantae; phylum Streptophyta; class Pinopsida; order Cupressales; family Cupressaceae; genus Sequoia; species Sequoia sempervirens. Next base: position 18,367 of record VDFB02293871.1, on the reverse strand, counting down.
TTAAAGGAAGGGTTCTTGTCAATTTTCCTCCCACACGCATAGAATTTGATGGGCCAATGGTCAGAACCCTTCCAATCCAAAATTTTTGAACTAGAAAGTCAACTGCTACCAATCCAAAAGGTAGAGACTAGAAATCTATCTAATCTCTTTGAAATAAATCCCTCCCACATCTTCTTTTAGTCCATGTGAACATACCATTTCCATGCCTTACATCAACTAAGCTCAACAAATCGATGTTTTCTCTGAAAACTGTGACAAAGGGATCAAGTGTATCCACCTCATTCCTTTTTTCCACTAGATTGGTAATTTCATTAAAATCACCAGCAACAATCCACAAAAAAGAGCCTAAAGAACGTACATACCTGATATGGGACCAAATCTAACACTTTCCAGGAAGCTCTGTTGGAGCATACACATTAGTAAACAAAAAAACTTCACCAAACTCAAAACTTGAAGCATCCATAGATAAGGAATTTCTACTAATTATCTACCAAATAGGAGAAATATTATGTGGGTCCCAAAGACAAGCAATCCCTCTAGATCTACCATTTACCCCAATACATCGACATTGACCTCACCCCCACACCATAGAGGTCACACTAATCATACCATCCACAGACAACTTAGTCTCTTGAATAAACACGATATCAAGAGAGTGAAATTTAATTAAACCTCAAACAACCTTTTGTTTAGGGGGAGTCATTCAATCCCCTTGCATTCCATGACAAGAAAATCATTGTTGAAGATTAGAGAAGTGGGAGTCAATAGTCTTGACTGGCCCTAACTCCACCAAATTCTCCCCCATGACTCCAATTTTTCCTGATCCTTCTTTCCACTCACCTTCAAAGCCTTCTCTGAGCTTCCCTTTTTAGGTTTTTTTTGCTACAATCCCAAAGAAGGCAAAAAATTATTACTCTTACCAAGAACCAAATCCGCAACCTTTGGTAATAGATCATGCAGAGTCAATGCCAAACCGTCTCCCACCACCTTGTCCATTGGAAAAGTAACCTCACTTGGGCACACCAAAGACAAGTTTTTTTTCCATCTAAGAGTCCACACAATCATCCTTGACAATGTTGGGGTAGCCACTAGCATCTAGTTGGTTCATTCCCCCATTATCCAACCCTGCATGCAACTTATTAGAAAACCTAACCTATTGATCCAGATCTTCCAAAGCCTCAAACTGGTTAAAGGAAACATCTGCCTGTCTGTCCTTCAATTTTCTCTTCAAACCTCTACCCTTATATTACAAGATTTAATTGGAATAAAATACCTCTTATTAGTTTCACCCCCAAACATAGGTGTTTTCCCTTTATCCTTTGGAGGAGGAGGTTGAGATGGCATCATAATAGATGAAGCACCCACAGACCTCCCAGAAGGGATGAGTTTGGGACACTTCTACTACAAATGTCTATAGTCATGATAAATTTGGAAACAAAAGGGAAGAGCTTCATAATCCAGTTGTTGAATCCAAGAAGTGGACCCAACCTGAATCTCTATTGAGTCTAGTAATAGATTATTTAAATTAATTTCCACCCATATGCGAGCACATGAAATTACCTTTTAATCCATCATAAGGTGCAATGGACCTACTGATTTTCCCAGAAGAACAAAAATCATATGCATGACATCATTCCTCTAGAACTCCTAGGGAAGCCAAGGGAGTCTCACCCACACAAGAATCTTAGACAATATCTCCCAAGTCAGATTAAATCCTATGTGCTAGTGCTTAATAAACAAACCCACCTAGTTATAGAAATAGAGACCAATTTCAAAGGTCATGTATCAATCTACCAAGCAAGAGAAAACCACCAAAAAATAATTATTGGTTGCCTGCATGACCTCCATATCCCCTTCAATATTCCAAGTTCTATGTGCCCACGATTTTAAGAATGGAAAGGATACCCGAATACCCATGAATTTGCAAATAAGGGCATGGCTACTTAAATAATTAACATCCTTAGCTATCAAATTCGATTGAATAACTAAGACTGGACGAGTAACACTCCTCTCCAAATAACCATTAGAATTCAAAACTCGAGGAAATCCACTCCAAGAAGCCCCACCATCATTCAAGGTTTTTCTTAAGTAGTTTACAACATTTCCAAGTTTCAATGAGGATGGATCCACCACCGAGGCCTTTTCAAAAAACAATAATTTGTTCAAAACCCTCGACTGTGCACCAGGTGCCATAAGAGACAACCAAATACGATTGAGCAAAAAAAACCACCACACTCTAAAGTCACAAACCCCAACCCCACAAACTCCTAGCACTCCACCTGAACACCAAACTCAAACAAAAAACCACACACTCAAAACATAAGCATAAAAAAGAGAAAACAAACCACCCACCACTTAAAAAACCCCACACCCCACAACTCTACAGCCACGAACACCCTCCAAACGCCCGTAATAGCCAAAGAAGGGCCTAAGCAAGCTGCGACAAGGACATGCAAGCCCTATCACAAGACTTACAGGCTGCAACAACCCTTAAGCACTCATCGCAACTCCATCCTCTATCTTCTTGTAAAACTACAAGCTCTATCAAAAGGGCTTTGGGTAAATACAGTGAAAATCAAAATGGATTTGATGCATAGCACCAAGATCATAAGCCTAAGACTATACCTCATGACTCGCCTTCATACCAACTCGATTACCTTTGGGCCCTTAAAATTTAAGGGTAAGCAATCTCAATTTTTGACATATTAGAGAGTGACCCCATGAGGTTGAACCTTAGTTTTTGGAACTATAGGCAAGAAGCTCCCTACCATTTCACCATAGGGTCTCCCCCAATCTCAATTGTTAACATGGTAGAGAGCGACCCCATGAGGTTTGAACCTTGGTTGTTGGCACTATAGGCAAGAAGCCCCACCATTTCACCAAAGGGTCGGCCACATTAGGCAAAAAGTTCTTTGAGTTCAAACATAACATATAACAATTTAACCAAAGGTGATACCTTAATCAAGATATCACAAAATACTAGGTATTTCAAAATACACAAGAAAACTAGGCTCTACACATACATTAAGGAAAACCATAGATAGTTGAGAAATATTAAATGAGTCTACTTAGTAATCCATGAGAATACTCATACATTTTCTTTATTGTTATGAGAATATACCTTTCAAAATATTTGCAAGTATTTTACAATCATTTAACTACCCAACTAAACAACACACTTTAAAAAATGCACACCCTACACATGAAAAAACTCAAATAAGATTGATTATTCCATTAATAGTTGGATCTACAAAGGTTACAAAATCCTAGTACAAATTTTGGATGAACCCATATCATTACAATCACAAAAATATAATACCTAGATCTCAAAAATCCAAATTATTAGGTTATATTATATGAATCTTTCTCTTTGATATGTCCCTCTCTAGCCCAATGTCATCCAATATCCAAAATGAAACCTAAAAACATCTCTTAACCTAGTTGGGTGCATGCCTAATGCCTTAAAAAAGTAGCTGAGAGGAGTAATGAAGAGTGGGAAAAATAAATTTAGGTAGCTAGGAGAGCTTCCCTACACTAATGGCGGGTATGTTGGAGAGGAAGAACATGACTATTGCATTTGGAACTCAAAATTGATTTGAAAAATTACCTACTTTATTATTGGGTTATCTTAATACATTAGCCTTGTAGCAATCCATTCTATGTTAGAATTAGAAAATATGCTAATTGGAGGCCCCCATTTGGTATATACCATACACTTAACACATTATAATCACTATTGCATACCAAATCTAGTGCATATCGACACTTAGGAGAGAAGTGAGAACTATATGCCAGGTCATGGGGTGGGTATGAGAACCACCCCAAACGACTGATGTTCATTATACTCTTTATATGTTGGATCCTATACTAGGTTCTAGAACCATGAAAAAAAACTACACCTCCTATATAAAAAATTTAATGTGCCCTCTTGTCTTTAGTCATTAGCGAATCATTTTGGCACTAGAACCACTTTCAAGAACAAGGTGATTCTTGAACCATCTCAAATATTTTCCAAACATCATAATCCACATATGATCATTCATCCCTTTTTTGATGAAATATTGTGGTGATCTAACCAATATAGGGAACCTAAAGAGGTTCTAGAACTAGCCCAATTAACATTGTCACATTCTGCATTTTCTAACTCTTTTCAAAGATCAATTAGGAAGTTGGAACCTTGGTGGAGGTTTTGAGTTGTTGGTTCCTGAGAAAGTTTCAATGACCTCCATGTTAAAAATATTACCTCTTTCCAGAATTTTTTCTTAGTTTTTGGAGCTTCACTACCCACTATGAACTCTTGAGAAGCATCATGTAACATCTCTTTATGTACGTAGATCTCTAGGAACCTTGTTGGGGTTAGACATTCTTTAAGAACTTGAGGCCAATCAAGAACCTTATGAAGTTTTTGAACCAACACTAAGTTCTAATAACACCTAATGTGCTACTTCAAGGTTTTGGGTTCAGGAGGAACCTAAAATTGTGGAATTGTATATACGAGTGATGAGCATTGGGCCCCAAAATAGAAGAAAAATAAATTATAAAGATCGGTGGGAGGGAATAAGAACTTGGAACACTGAGTTTCTAGTTCTCGATGAGATCTAAAGTTTGCGAGGAGAATGAGAAGAACTTGGTGGGGAGTGGACTCGAAGGGGAATGTATACCAAGAATAGAGTTCCAGGTTCCTATTGGGACCCAAGGTCCTACAGGGAACAAATAATGGATGAAATATTTAGGGAGAAGAATATGTAGCATAGGGTGTACTTGGAACCTAAGGTTCCAATTCCTCGGTAGTTCTTGATGTATGTTAGGAATAGTGAGCCACGATCACATGAGGAGTGAGAAGTGGAGTGAAAAGGGTACAAGAAAACCCAAAATATAAATCCAAATTTCCAATAAGAACTCAAGGTATGAGATGGAACTTAGAAGCAATTGGTGGAAGAAAATTTATAGGAGGAGAAACTGGAAAAGGGAGCCCATGAGAACTAAGGAACTATGGACAAGTTGCCATAGCCATAAAACCTTTAAGAACCTAAAAATCTAGAAAATACCCAAGGAAAGGCCAAGTAACTAGGAAATGACCACAAAAAACTACACACAAATTTTATTAGGGATTTTTATTATGAAGACACTTAAAACAAACACCCTTAGATAAATATTCAACATAATGACCCAACTAGAGATTTCTTAGACCAGTTATCAATAAAGGGCGAATAAGGTCAACTACAAAACCTTTGGAGAAAAATAAAGAAACATAAGACACATTAAACAGGGGTGCCAACACTTCCAATGAATAGATCGAGTAGATCATAATCCATCAACAAATCATCAATTTTGAGCTTTCATAGCTTGAATTTTATGCCATCAAACTTTTCCATCTCCACACATGATGTGTTCACCATTTTCTCTTCAAACAAGATATGTTCTACACATAGCTCTCACTCAAACCAAGATAAATTTTTAAAATATTTCTAATGCTAACAACCAATAATTGAGATGATTATGCTATCATACCAAATGAAAGGAAGCCACATAAAACTTACACAATTAATCTAAGAGGAGAGACATGTAAATAGAAAATATGGTTGTAAACATAAAAATCATGAGCACACAATCATAACAAAGCATATACCTTAGGAAAACCTAGCCTCCATATCTTGAATCAATCATATTATTATCAAAATACAAAGGGTTATAATACAAATATAGGTCTAAGCCTTCACAAGAGATTCTACCAACATAAAAATATGGAGATATTTGAGGAATATAATAATACATAAAACTAAACTATCAAACCTCCATCTCAAGAATCTAATAAATTAGAGAAGAAATATATTAAATCATCTCATGGTTATTATTAAGCTGTGAGCTAAAACCATGCAAAATGTGGTGCCTAAATCCTTATTAAAAATCTAATACCCAAATCTCAAGATGAGTCTATAGCCTAAATCTAACATATTCCTACACCTATCATAAGCTATCATAACATGATATTATCCATTCACCAACTTAGGCACTCCATTTTGGCTCCATTATCTCCCTTCAAATATTTTCTATGATGTTTCATAACATGTATCATAAATTGGTCAATGAGTATAACTCCCTCTTATAACTCTTGTGTGCATCATAGATGCTCTTGTGTTTCTAATGTTGGAGGCCTAACTCTTGGAGGCCATAACTTTTGATTTGAGAACTCAATTGATGTTATTTTAAAAAATTAAAAATCTTATAGTAAACTTTGAAAATAAAAAGGTCCCAAGGTCAATTTCAACATGTTTTGAGGTCAAAATTGACCATGTCAAGCCCAAGAAATACATTTGTGTATTCTTAACATTAGTTGAGACACCTTTCCTAACACTCCTCCCTTGACTACATTGTTAGTAGTGGGTCGATCTTACTTAAATTTAGAAGAAGAGGGAACTTAGATAGGTCCAAGGGATTGAGATGAATGAGGATGAGAAACAACTTAATTTCATTATCTTGCAAAAAAGAAGGGTGAAAACTCACAAATAATAGCCACCCATTTATAGTGAACTTTTTGCCTTAAGAATTACACCAAGTTAAGTCACAAGGTTGCATTTTCATTCATAAAAAAACAATAGTGTTTGTGAAGATATGTAATGTCATGTTGTAGACATATCGCAAAAATGACAAGTTGGTCGATTAGATTAGTGTATCAATAAATTTCCTTGTTAGGAAAGGACATTAGTATATCCATCTTGATATTTTTAGCTAATCTTACAGTTAAGAGTGCATAATAGACAAATAAGCAATCAAAAGATAAAAGTGCCACAAGAAATTCCCCAATTTCAATATCTAATATAATCCAAAACTAAACATAACACCACCCAAATGATCAATTAACAAAAATGACTAAAAAAACATAAAATCATGAGAATATGTAATAAATCAACCACCTAACTGCCTATACACATAAAAACTAATACGAAATATATAATTATAGTGTTATAACTGTTTTTTTAGGCAGCGATTGTTACCACTAAATAAAATTTGGGAAAAAGACCATTATATGAAAGCTGGCGCGTCGGAGTGGTTAATAAGGCATGACTTGAAATCATGTGGACTTCCCCTTTTAATGTTCGAATTTTGACGTAGACGCTTTATGCATTTGCTGTTCTCGAGAGTTCTAATAGCTTCTTGCTGGTATTTAAACTCTCAACTATTAACAACATGTGGCTGTAGTTTAGTGGTGAGAATTCCACGTTGTGGCCGTGGAGACCTGGGCTCGAATCCCAGCAGCCACAATATGTTGTAGGCGAAGATTTTTCCTTTTCGAGTTTCTCAAAATTTGACGTGACATTTTACAAATGTAAAATGTTTTTTTTTATCATATTATAAATGTCAATTTTATTTTAAGGCAAATGTACATACCAACCAGTCCAATGTATATGTTTAAGGTAGTAATTATTAGGTTTATGATTAATATATAAATTTGTAATATATATATATATATATATATATATATATATAAAATTATTTGTAAGATTTTGAGACTATATAATAATATGATGTGAGATATATTAATAAAGGTTACATTATTTTTTATATCTTTTGTGAATTGTCAGTTCTTATATTAATTGTAAAGGGAATCAATGTGTGAGACTCATTTTTATAGAAGTGATTGTAACTTAATAATGAAAACGAATCATTTTGTAATTAGATGATTCTTCTAGTCATCAAGAGGAATCCTCAGGTATCTATCAACTTGAACCATTACATACATTGCAAGTAATTTTTGCGACATTATTTCCGGTTCCTAGAAAATATTTCAAACACATATGAGTGTATCATAAGCCATACTTGATTATGTCCATTTAACGAGCAATATGACTTACAATCATTCATCATTTGATCCCACAAGATTATTTTTTCATGCCTTAGTTGCAATGCTTCATGCAATGGGTTGATTAAATGCATACCTCTAGTTCTATGTGTTTTATGTTGGTGATTACTTCTAAGTATTTATTTTGTAAGGTGATATAGAGTAGTTCAATGAGGTAGGTTCTTAAAAAGAAAGTATATGTGATCAACACTAGGCTCAACATAATAGAAATTTAAACATAATATATATCATGCACTTTCATGTGGCTCAAATTTGATGTTGATCACTTTCACTTGTAAATAAGATTTGTGTTCCATCTAATCTAGGCCTCTCTCTTTTAGGGGTGAGGGATAGAGCATGCATGATGTTATAACCAAGTTAATACATTATTGCTTAGTATCTTAATTATAGGAATAAGCTAGTATTCAAATGCCCTAAAAATTGCTACACCAATAGAAATTTCCATGAAGAGCTACACACAAGAAAATATGAATAAAATAAAATAACAATAGAGTAATAATAGAAATCCAACTTAATTGTTGAATACAAATGAGTCCTTACTTCTATTGAGAAAATATGAAGCTAATCAATGGATAATAGGTGGAGGTTAACTAAATTTGATCTAACATGAAAGAAGGAAGTCAACTAAAGCTAATCTAGCATGATAGAAGGGAGATGACAAAAATTGAATTGAATAAGTGTCAATCAAGTGCATAAGGCATGGGCACCTGATTAAATAACACAAACTACCTAAGCATGCTTAAGAGAATATAATGAATAAATAAAAATAAATGAGAATAATAATAGCCTAGTGAAATGAGAATAATATTGTCTCATTCAATTAAATGCAATTAAATAAGTCATAAGAAAACATGTTCTCCAAGATTCCCCTCAACAAATATCATGATTGATATAATTGTTACAAGGCTTGATCTTATTCAATAATTTTCACTTTTGTGTGAGAAATTAAGTTGGATATTTGTAACTTCCTCATTTAGGTAATGGTGTTAATAATGATGCAATAATCGAATAACTCCATTGGTGAATATTTGCAAACAAATTTTTGGAGTAGCTAAAAGATGTAGTACTAGTGTGTATTATTGTTTTAGATGCTTTGTACATATAAAAGTAAGAGAGTTTTAAATATTATTGTTGAGAATAATATTTATTTATTTACTTAACTCTATAATTAAAGAAAGGATGATCAAATTAAGGCTCTAAGATTTGTAATGCTTTAGGATTTAAAATTCATGATCATAGTCAAGCATTTAATTTAAAATTTAAAATTTATGTTTACTCTATATAAGGGCGAGTTTAGGGATAAGGGATAAGTTTATGATCATGGATCTAGCTTACACTTACAAAATTATATTATGAAATGTGCAAAATTTTATTCTTCACTTCAATTAATTCACCTCAGTTTCTTCCAATTCTATTGATATCTAAAAATAGAGGTATTTATTAATACCTTGGTAAGGTTTTTGATAGTTACAAGGGGACATGTTCTCCTAGATGCATGTAAATGGACTAGGTGCGGATTCTAATTATGATGTAGATATGCATTTTAAGATCCAAGTTAAAGTTTTCCTAGAATTATTTCTCCATGTTCAACCATATTTAATTACACATTGAATTTATTCAAATAATAATACATAACAACATGTCATGCAAACATGTACCAATTTATCTCATAATGGCTAGTAGGGAAGGGTGAGATTCAATCATTTGAATTTCAAATTTTTAAATTTGAGGATCAATCTTAAGCCTATTAGGATCAAACTTGAGCACAATGGGATTTATTTTATTTAAATACTAATACATTAAAACATATCATGCAAACATGTACCAATTTATCTCCTAATGGCTAGTAGGAAAGGATGAGCATTGATAATTTGAATTTGATTTTTTTAATTTGGAGATCAATCTTGAGCCCATTAGGATAAAAATTGAGCATAATGGGATTGATCCAAGATAAGGAAATAAAAATATAAGGATAAAGAACATATGCATGGAATTATGATTTAAAAGTTAGGTGAATATGTGGAAATAGATGCAAATAGGGTTGGAATAATGTCAAACATATGGAAATATGTGAGAGAATGAATAATTGGAGATGGATAAGGATGGTTAACTAGCCAAATTTATTATAAGAGTGTGTGCCACTTGTTGATATTTATTCATATTAAGTCACTCCAAAAAAACAAACCCAAAACTAAATGGGAATTGGCATGGGTAAACAAATTTCACCATTTCATTTTTCCCTAAATTTGAGGTATATTTGAATCTAGTCTCAACACATGAAAAGTAAATATTTAAATATTTCAAAAGGATATCCAATCCATGTAAATATTGGACCATTATTGAATTCTTCATGTATTCCTCTCATTGGCATAAGCACTCCGTAGGAACATGCAAAATAGAGAAAATATATGCAATTTGTGTAACTTCTATCATGCAAGTAAAATTAAGAACTACAAGTTAATTCATAATATATGAAAATGATAAGTATGGAGAGAGAGAGAGAGAGAGAGAGAGAGCAAGGTTAGAAATGTTGCATGTACAAAGGATTAATAGTAGAAATGTGGTCCCCCTTAGGGGTGTAAATGTGATCCACACCCTAACAATAATTTATTATGAAACTTCAATAACAACTATTTAATGTGAATCCACTCAAAGTATTAAATGTGATCTACACTCTAATCCTAATTTTGTAGAACTTTTCTTATATGTGAGTGTGTGAACACTATTAGAATCCATCTAGGTACAGTAATGCACCTTTGAATAGGCACGGGTGGCTATCTATGAACTCAAATTATTTTTAGCAACAATATATGCCCCCTTCAACTGGTTATATCCATGGAATACAAGGAATCGGAGGAGAGAGAAAATGATACATGAAAATTAAAGGTAATATAATCATAGATAAGCATGTAAGCACATATAGTATTGAAAAGTATATGATAATTATTTAATAGGTATTAAAAAATAAGAATAAAAGTATATAAATCATCTATCAAATGAGTAATATTTGAATTTAATAATAATATAATATCTATAAGCATGTACTAAGTGTCATAGATAGAATTATGTAACAAGCAAGATATATCAAATGATAAGAACGAAAATAATATAGAATAGATATAATCATCAAGGCATAGAAGGTTGTCCCTAATATATTATTATGAAAAGTTAGATATGACATTAAGGTGAGAAAAAAATCATGTAAGTTCATATATTATGAAGAAGTTGTAGTGCACCCAATGTGATAAGATAGTTCTAGGAACATGATAAGGCATATAAGTAATCATTTGTATGGGAAAGCACAATTTCATGCCACCAATGTGATAAGATGGACCTAGGAACATGATAAGGTATGTGAACAATAAATGGTATGGGAAAGGCATCATTTCTCCCTTGATGTGATAAGATAGGTCTATAAACATGATAAGGCATACAAGAAATTAATGGTATGAGAAAGGCATGGTGTCTCCAACTTAATAAGAGACCTCTAAAATTATGATAAGGCAATGAAGGTACAAATGAGTACTTAACATATGGTTGTGAAATCACATATGAATTTGGTTGCCCCAAATGGGAAAGATAGCAAGCTAAGGCTCATAAAATGATGTAGGCATAAGAAAGATTATAATCAATGTATAGCTTTCCCTTACATCTATTTATCAACAATAATACCATCAATCAAATACTTCACTAGATTTGTTTCAGCAGTAGATAAACCAAAAGCACCAATAGAAAACTAGGAAGTAATAATCAAAGGTCATATCTAATTAGACCAAAATTTCCAATTATTTATTTCTTCTGATTTGGGTTCCTAGAATTATCATGAGAAATCAAATCACCCAAATGAAACTCTCTTTGAATGTTTCATTTGTTGTAATTTTACTTCAATTGTCTTTGATATATTCATAAATTATTTAATTATTGTAATCAATGTTTTAAATGGGGTATAATGGCCTTAATTCAATTAATAGGGTGTAACCCTATGTGAGTGTGTATGCTAGTGAAATAAATCTATGATGTGGGAACAAGTTGTGTATGCTAATTGGCACCATATTTATCAACTATTTTTTGTAAAATTTTCTCAATAGTTGTATTGTTATCCTTTATTTTTCTATTATCTTATGCGTAGTATGGAGTAGAAAGCATTGTTGTACGTGAAATTTGTCTAGAAATTTATTCACTTCTTTATGAACTCAAAAGATCTTCCATATCAATCACAATAAATAGTAAGCCAAATATAGAAATAAAATTATCGATGATAAAGGTGAAAATGTTTACCACCATAGTAGAATTAAAAGATATATCTTTGAACCATTTTTTAAAGTAATCAATAGCCATAATGATACAATGTATGTCCCTCAAATGATTTCAATGTAATCTTGTTCACCAAATCTAAACCTCATGTAGAAACTAGCCAATGTGATGTAAAGAGGTGAAGCTCATGGTCAGGTGCATGTTTTAAGTTAATATATGTTTTGACACATTGTATATTTTTAAAAAATTCATGGGATCATTTTTCTATTTAAGTCCAATAATAAACCATGCATAGTATCCTTTGAACCAATAATTTAGTATTAACATGACCACCACATATACCCCTATGGGCCTCTTGGAGAGCTACAGATTTTTCATTATCATTAATGCTCTCTATAATAAACCATTGAAGTACCCCTATAATAAGTAACCATTTGATAGTTTATTTTTAATGTGAATGAAAATATTTTTAAAATAATGAGATGGGAATGCCCCAAAATCTAGTTAAGAGTAAATTTCATGAAATTGTAACTTACCAATACGTGTAGCACAAACCAAAAAAGGTGTATTTTATATAGCCAGTTGTTTTAATCCATGGATAATCATGGTAAAATGAGGAGGTCATCGTCACCCATACTCATAAGAGAAGTGACACTATCCATAGCATCAACATGTCTATTATTTTTACATGGGATAGTATCAATAGTAAACAAGTTTTTAAAATTAAGCAATTTTAGTGCCAACTCATCATATTATAAGTTTTGCCTCTCTAGTCTTGTAATCATTAGTGATTTGTCTAGTTACCAATCATGAATCACCATTTATATTAATAGACATGCCAAATATATTGAATTGAGAAAAAACACAAAGAACACAAGGCTTTAAGACACAAATTAGTCAATCATCTTCAACACATTCATTATTACATTCAACAACTTTATAAAACCTTCAACCTACTAACTACCCAAACCACCTAACAACTAACTAATAACTAGTCAATATAAACTAAAGTGATTGTTACATAATCACATACATTATTTATTTATTAAATTATGTTTCATGCACTAATTCCTAACACCCCTTTAGTATTGGCATAAGAACTTCGTTATCAAATTGTATTGATGGTTGGATTTATTATGTTGTCACCTCTATCTTTTGTGTTTTCATTGAGATTCACCTATTTAAAGTTTTCCCCCCTTCAATGAAAAAACTCCATTCACTGACCCACTACTCGAGCCTACTAATATCACTTTCAAGATGTTGAATTAGTTCTTTGATATTTCTCGACAAAATGGAGGTATTTACGATGAACAATGATTGTAAGGCCTTGTTGCAGATAAATCAAACATTGTTTGGGATGATCTTCTTGTCACAACATTGGCTTCCTTTTGAACTTCCCAGCCATATATATTGCAAACTCTGAGGAAAGGAACAAATATAAATCTGAAAGCTAGACTCTTCTTATTGATTGCAGCCACACTAATAGTATTTCCAAACAGTTAATTACCCATAACTAATCAATTAAGTTTGCATACATTAACTATTGCAAGAGATAGCCACTTCTAATGCCAAAAAGAATAGCAACATTCCACATTGGTATTGATTTATTCTCTTCACAATCTTATAATGTATACATTGTAAACAAGGAACTTCAAGTTCACTGGGATGAATATGCAATAGATTCATCTTTCTATTGGGTTGACATATTGGTTCAAGCACTCCAAACGAAACAAAAGGTCACTCAATCTTTCTGGAATGAAAATTGCACTTTAGATGTTTGATAGAACTTGACCACAGGATCTAGCCCTACGTCCCCTCAACCATCGCAACTTAATTATCATTGCCTTTGTGGTTGTTAAAATCTCTGCTGAACAATATATCAAAATGAATATCATTTTAAATAGTTCAAATGCCTCTTGTGAGATGCGTTTTACGCCATTAGAGGGAGGAATCACGTTGAGAATTATGTGAGGAATAATAGCTGGTGTGAAGAGAATATTGTTTGGTTTTAGTTTTGGATGGGTGATGCCCTTGTAGTGGAAGTAACTGATTCATCATGACAAAAATTTGATTAAACCTCCTTTCAATTGCCTGAAACTACCTTAGATTTTTATTTTTCTGAAATTTGATATAAGAATGAAGAAAATGGAATGAGAAACTATGAACAGAGAAAACAAGGTGGAGAGAGGAGAGATGCAAATGAATGATGAACGCCACAGATTTGCACATGGTCCGCACTACTTCTTTGTTGACAAAATGTAACAATGGTGGACAGACATCAATGGTTGTCGCATGTGGTCTATACTATTTGACCATTGTAAGCATCATTTTGGAGGAAAGACAAGCGAATGGAAGGTGAACAGAGAGGTCTCAAAAGACACCTACTATAATACCATATTAAAAATGGGAAGAATGAAAAGAGCACAAGACTCAAACACACAATTTAATCATTCATCTTCAACACCAAATTATTACATTATAATGACTTTATAAATCCTTTCTTCATTCTAACTACCCAAACAACTTACTACAACCTAACACATAACTAATAACTAACTAAAAATAACATCTAATAAATTAACATTAACATGTTAATTTATTATTTTTTACATTATTCTATGTCATGCACTAATAATTTCTAACAAAAGATACCAACTTTATGTAACCCCACAATTAATGTCATATAAATGAGTTGTGAACTAGGCCTCAAGAATATGTTGTCAAATATCACACATCTATGGTGTGCTTTATCATGTGGACAAGATCACACCAAGTGTGGAATCTATGGTGTCATTTGTAGCATAGAATTGTGTGGTGTATGGGCCAACATATGTCAAATACTCATAGTTTTGAACTATTCAATTACTAAGCATAGGTATTTGTAGTTACGTGTATAGCTAGATTATGTGGGTAATTAGTATTATATGATGGCACAAAAGAAGTATGTGTGGATGCACGATAATAGTTTTGGAGAAAGTTCCACTAGTAATGAGTGGTGTACATTGAGTGGAGATGAACACACATATGACTTTGTTGAATGAAATAAATGCTACACAAATGTATGATATTGAAGTTGTGTGTATAGCCATGCTCAAATTATTTGCCTCTTATTGAGAAGCAATGGCCTCCATTGAGCTAGGGTTGAGTTCAAGAAATTATGCATGGAATTCTTGTAGTTTATACCACTTGGCTTGATTGGCATATTGTTTGGTATTAACTATGTGAAATAATCAATGGCCATCAATGTAATTATGATTTGTGGAGTTGATGTTCTTATCAATCAAATATAGATTAACATGAGTAGGATCTAGATCTATGAGATGTTGAGATTGTGTTGGCTCCAAAAGTGGAGGAAATTATGGTTTGAACAATTCCAAATTGAAGATAAAATGTATGCCAAAGAACTAGATAAAAGATCAAGAATGAAACTACTTTCTCCTATTGTAAACAAAATGGTGTAAGGATCATAGTACACTAGTTTTATCTTGCCATGTGAATGCTTGAAGCATTTTTTTGAAGATACAACCAAAACTTTATGTTGTTAAAATAAGGTGATAAACTACTACAAATATTAGTCCTTCAAAGAGTAAATTATTTTTTTGTTAATGCAACATTGGATTAACTATTGTGATATTATGAAGGGATTCCTTAAATCTCCTAAGGGTTCTTGGGTCCAATCTTTGGATTATGAAAGGATTCCTTTTCATTGCAGAAGATGTTTTAAAACAGGTCATGTTGTTGCTCAATGTGGTTTTGAGAAAAAAATAATGACGGCTACATGGTGGAGAGGTGCCTCTCTACAACATTATACGGTAGAGAAGAAAACTAAACAACATAGGAGTTTTTCCAATGTGGTTGCGTCGGAACCACAGGGTCTTGGGGCATCCCCCCAGGATGTCTCAAATGGTGGGGTTGTTGTTGCTATACAAATTCATCTTGTTGAAACCCTAAAAGAGTGAGAGTTTGGGTCTCAGGCTACCATTTTGGGTGATAGTGCTCTGGCTATCATTTTTGGTGGCTTTTTTGATGTGTCTGTGCCTATACAAAAGAATAATGTTGAAATCACGAGATAGTGGATGCAGGCAGTCATCTTTAGGTAAAAAGTGTGTTGGCTTGGCAGGATAAGGCAGCGCAAGTGGAAGAAGGTTGGACTACTGTTATGGGCAAGAAACAAAATTCTCTAAGCCTTCTTTCGACATGACTCTTCGCTCCCACAAGAAAAGTTCTAATTGTAAATCTTGATGGGCCTTGCTTGGGGGCTGGTTTTTTTGGCTGGCTACAGGCGACCTTTTTGTAGCTTTGTTTTTTTGGTTTGTGAAGGGTTTCGGGTCCCTTCAAAACCTGTTTTTTCCTTAATCAAAAACTATTGTGATATTATGTGTAAGTGTAAATTAGAAAATAGAAATAGTAAAACAATAATATTTAATCACATAACACTTGATATATGTGGAGAAATCCTTTTAAGAAAAAAATTCAACATCAAAGAGAGGTTTAGGTATGTATTAATATTCAATAAAACATCTGAGTACATAAACAACACACTTCTCTCTTCAATTTGATAATATTCTGGAAACACCTATGAGCTTGTAAATAACCCATAAAATGTATACCTAAGCATAAAATTTATAGAGATTTGAGAGGAAACCATTTAAGTGGATTCCTAAAACCATGTGCAACCAAAACTATGGTACATGACAAAAACACAATGCTCCATGTGCTCAATCAATGCATCCATGAATAGAAAATGGAATTTATAAGGAATCTTTGTCCTATAACTCTCAATAGCTCATATCACCTATTCTATACCTCCACTGTGGAAGTTACAGGTCGTGTGGGTCATATCCATTATGCAAAGATTTTTCACTCTCAAATTTGGCACCTAGAATGGTGAAATTATTATAAATAATTTTTAATTGATTTGTAATTATTGCCATTATGATCCACCTCCATAATTAATGTTGTTACAAGTCATATCCAAGTCAATTAGGAAAAATAAATAAATAATATTATCTCTTGTCCATCTAAGAGGGCATCCATGCACCCTCTCAAAGATGTTTGGAGACATGACATATTATAAATTAGGATTGAAATTAAATACCAAAATTTCCTAATATTCTCTCAATTGATATTATGCTTTACAATGGCATCCATAGGAAATATAAAATAAATTAACGAAACCGAGGTTGTGGCCTCCCTACACCAAGAGAACTTCATGCTCACTAGTTTAATAAGGGAATATGTAACATTATCTCAAGTATCAAACTTCTATAACAAGACATTGTCATTCTCTACCATCTCTCAAAAAAAAAAATAGTATACATCAACATGTTTATTACAAGCATGCTACATGGGGTTCTTGGCCAAATTGATAATATTCTAATTGTTACAACTAATCTAAACCACCCTACAACCAAAACCAAATTGGGAGGACAGGCTATTAACCATAATAACCCTTTACATGCATGTGTAGTAGCCATATACTCTACTTTGATGATGGAAAAAATAGCCATGTGCTAGCTATTACTCATCCAACTAATTGCACCACCAAACAAAGAGAATATATAGCCACTAGCAGACCTTCAACTATCCAAGTCACCTACCCAATTTGTATCAACAAAACCATATATTTCCAATGTCTTGACCAAAGCATTAGTTTTGTGATAACACAAAAAATAATTAGAAGTCCCTCACAAATATCTAAGAACCTTCTTAACATAAGTCCAATTCTCCTTACCAATGTTAAGCATAAATTTACTTAAAACTACCATTACTTGGCCAATATCTGGTCTAGTGAAAACCATTGCATACATCGGGCTACCAATAGCAATAGTATAAGGCACATTAGAAATATCCTCAAAATCGACATCCAAATTGGTATACATATCTAATGAAATATTAGTGTGAATGAGAAAAGGAATACTCACACGTTTAGAATCTTGTATAGCAAATCATTGCAAGATAGTATCAATATACTTACTCTAACTTAACTAAAGATTTTTATGTACGCAATCCTTAGTAATATTTGTACCAAGAATATATTTTGCAATGCCTAAATCCTTCATTTCAAATGTACCAAAATTTGGGCTTTCAAATCTCTAAACATTAATGGTGCCAAAAAATAACCTATCATTTGCATATAAAAAATGATTAGAACTTGATAATCATTAATTTTAACATAAAGATAATGATCTTCCCCACTCCAAAAAAAACTAGTTAGTGAAAAATCATCAAGTTTTAGTCCCACATTTAGGG
>VDFB02293870.1:0-20741 GCA_007258455.2 Sequoia sempervirens | reverse complement strand
ACTCTTTTGAGAGAAAAACTCCACACTCCAAAGCAACCCAGTGTATTACTATTTAGAAATATAAACATAGCTACAATAAACTTGTAGAGAAAGCCTTCGTAAAAGTATAACCAGACAAAGAGTTAGAGTAATTCTAGCAACATAGATATACCTACAAAAATTACTATCCATACCTCCATCTAAAACACCCAATAAATAGGATAAAAAATGCATGAAAGCATAAAATGATAATAAGGAAACCATGAGCTAAAACCACCTCAAATTGTGGTGCTTGAAAATCCCTAGTTACAAATCCAACGCCAAAATTCCAAGATGAGTCCACGAGATAAAAATAGCATATTTTTGCATCCTACCATGAGCTTATCATAATTCACTTTCTAAATTGGGTATTCTATTTTGGTTTCATAATCAAAATTCAAAGATTCCTTATGAAACATCATAACATATTATAAGTTGGTCAACAAGTGGTACTTCATCTTACAACTCTTTTATATGTCCTATATGTTTTTACATTTCCAATGTGGGAGACTCAACTTCTAGAGGCCATAAAATTTGATTTGGGGGGTTGTTGGGGCTTCTTTTTTTAAATTGTAGAGCTCAAAAATATCTACACAACAAGCATCCTAGACATAATGTCAAACAATCTTAGATTTTTTGTTTTCCCAAAAAATAAAGTCTAGCCTAAAAATTGAGTTTTTATGTTTCATAGTTCAAAACGTATAAAATTTATATGCTTGACATTAGGAGCATGGTTGAGACACCCTTCTTATCAATATATTGTATTTGTAGAGTGGGATTTAAATTCCAAGGCTTAGCCTAACACAAAAGTCTTCATTTGGACAATAACATTAGGTATAATTATAATAGGATAACATCTTAAGAAAATTGGTTTCCTTGGTTCTATAATATGTGGTTATTGTTGTTGGAAGATTGTCATTGATGATGATGTCTGACAACATGACCATGGTATGTATATTTTGCATGATCTAGCGTTGTCATTGATGTCAACATTGTTGTGGATCATTCTAGTATGATTTAGAAGTGCTTTCAAAGATATTTGTATAGGATAAGTTGGTCCAGAAAGTATAGCTACACAGAAAAATGCCTAAGTATCAAATCTTCCAGTATAGTGGTTCAGTGCATCAGTTTTTGGGTCCGCACTCCATCACAAATAGAGATATCACTCTGTGATTCTAATAGTTTTTTGGTGATCATCAAATGCATCTAAATCCAATATGTTTTGTTGTTTAGTGAAGTATCCTAGAAGATATGAATGGCATAATTCAATTTTGTATATTGCAGTCATTTCCTGTAAGAGAGTGTCAACATGGGAGATTTTGCATTCCTCTGCAGATGATTATTTTTGTTGTAATGTTGAAGATAATCTTCAATATTTTGCTTAGTGGGAATTCCAGATGGGATTGTGTTTTGAGTTCCACGTGTGGCGAATTGGGTAAACAAATGGTTTTTGTGTTTAGGTCTTATTTGGGGCTGACCTAACACATTTGAAGGATTAATATGTGTTGCAATCTTATGTAAGACCTATATTAGGTCCATCCTAACCTATCGTGAGGTAATTTGAATTTTTAATTAAGGTGTGGGATGTCGAAATGTTTTGAGGATGAAAAGTTCAAATTTTGTGTTACATCCAATTAGGTCGACCTAATTGATGTTACACTTGATATGGATGTATAATGGAGTTTGTTTTTGGTGTTTTGATGATGAGGTGCGAGTAATGTGAAATAGATGACATGTATAGTGTTCCACCTACATGTGTGTGATGCAAATGTGATTAGAGTTGTGTGAATTACGTGAATTCAGAGCAGAGCAGTGCATTGATCCAGATCGGTGCAAATATTGTTTTCTACTTCATTGGAACTATAATCCAACATATTTTTTAGATGTAATTATAACAGTTCAATAGGCTATGAGCCACCCCTTCTTTCTTATATCTTATTCTCTATGGATAGTGAGTCCACCTGTAGTGAGCATTTATGTAATATACTATATCTGGATATAATATATGTGAGCTAACCCTCACCGTGGTTTTTCCCATTTTGGGTTTTCCACATAAAAATATCAATGTTCATGTGTTATGTGATTTTGTGGATATTTCATGCATTCATTCATTATTGCAGTTGAATATGTTTTGGTAATTGGGTGGATAATGTTTGAATGGTTTAAAAGAATATTAATTCACCCCCCCTCTTAGTATTCCAAGTGTTCAACAATTGGATCCCTAGAAGGAGCTTGACTGCTTTGGGAAGATCTTGGAGATTGAACACATGGCTGATAGAGAGTTTCCTATTCCTCCGAAAGAGATTCCTGCTATTGAATACACAGAAGAAGAATACATGATTGACAAAGAAGAACTCAAATTTTCTCTTGAAGATCTTAACAAAGTTTAAGATGAAAACAGAGATCTGAAGGAAAATCTTAAAGAGGAAAATGAGTGTATCAAAAAACTGAGAGAGCAGATCAAGAAGTTTAGAGAAAGGCATAAGGAAGTCAATGAACAACTAAAACAAGCAAATGAAGATCTCACCAAATTAAAAGTGCAAGTGGAAGAAAATAAAAGAGTAGAGGAATATCTAAATGTAATGGTGGAAAGGAAATATAATGAATGCATAAGGCTTGAACAAGAAGTGGTAAATCTAAGATTATATCTTGAGAAGGAAAGAAGTCATGAAGACAAATTCAAGACAAGTTCTACAATGCTTGATGAGGTTATTGTAGGTCACAAAGAATCTAAAGGAAAAGATGGTTTGGGACTTGAAAAAAGAGAAATCTCAAAAGCAACTCAGACACCTAATGTAGAAAAGAAGATTATTGAACTAGAAAAGAATAATGGCAAGGTCCTAAATCAAAAAAGCAATGCTAGAAGACCCCCTATCAGACAACCAAATGCTCAAAGGTACCCATCTTTCAATGGTTTTTGTTATTCTTGCAATAAATTTGGACATAGAGCAATGGAATGTAGAAGCGGAATGAATTAGAATGCTTCATCCTTTACTATTCAATGTTTTACATGCAAAATATTTGTACATAGAGCAAATGAATGCATTACTCAAATGATGAATGCATATAATAATGGTAGAATGATTCAATCTTTCAATGGTTACTGTTATACATGCTATGGATTTGGACACAAAGCTAATCAATGTAGATCCAAAATGAATGGAAGGTGATGAGGGCCACACCATCCAAAACCCACAAAAATCACAACAACAGATACCAACACAGAAGATGCGAGACAGAAAAATGACTCACTTTCAATTATTTTCAGAAAATGAAATTACAAATTCAAAGCTTACATGCTATAGCCTCATGGTCTTGATTCATTACAACAAAATCAACTTTGAAACAAAAAAAATCTACTATTCAGAGCCACAATCTGCACTATCAGGGTCACCTTCTACAATCCCCACTTAACCCTTTTTATTTCCCCCAATAACCACCCTAGAATGTTCTAGAAAGTTCAAATTTCCCCATTTTGTTTTGGCGCCAAAAGTCTCGCCGTTTGATTTCTAGCCTAGGAAGAATTTTTTATGAAATTCACTTTTTAGAGGACCAACTTCGCGGAGCCATAACTTTTGATCTAAGTGTCTGATTTGCCATTATTGCATATCGTTGGAAAGCTCTTGACAAGCTATACAACACATGAATCCACCGTAGGTCAGTTCGGCCACTTTTTGAACTGTTTTGGGGCCTCTAAAGTTTTATATTTGAATTTGAAGCTACATTGGAGAAATTTCCTAGGACCTAAACTTTAATTACTCCCAAAACGTGTAGGGTATTGAGGTGATTCTTTCACGACCAGAATTTTTTTCAGCTCTACTCCTTGGGGTAAATTTTCACATCCATATGAGCCCGTTTAGGTCGACTTACTAAAAATAGTAAGTGTCTTCCTTTCGCTATTTTTTATGCCTGCGAGTCTAATACCCCTTAAGTGCCATCATGGGACTCAAAACAACTGAAGAAAATAAAGAAAACATTTTTTTTTGGGTGATGCAAGATTGCCCTACACCATTGGATGCTCCTGCATCAGAAGGAATACTTCTCAAAGAAGTGTCATATATGCAACAATTGTAGTAGGCCTGGACATATTGCTAAATTTTGCAGAAGTAGAAACACGAGGAAGGATAATATGGTAAAGAAGAATGAACCAGTCAAAAAGATTGATGTGATTGAAGTAAAGAAGGAAATGGAAAATATTTAGAGAAAGAAAGAGGAGACTGAGGATAATGGAGAATTTGTACCACCCTCTAGTGCAAATGTTTCCTTTGGTAACTAAGCCCAAAGCTATGGCTTAAGGGGAGATTTAATGGATATCTTATATCCCCACCAGAAAATTGGTGTTGAAGCTACAACATGAGGATATGTCATGAAGAATAGAATTCTTAATCTGTTGAAGAAAATTGCGGAAATAAATATGCCAATGCGAAGATTTGTGGAGCTTGAGAAGTTGATTGTGCATATAGTTTTTTGGGATACCAACTTTATGGTTTAAAGCATTTATTGCAAAACTAGGTCAAATTGGAGAGTTAAAAGGAAATTTTCTAAGGAAAATTCATTTCATCAAAATCATTCAAAGGAGAATAGATGAGCAAGAAGTGAATTTGAAAATTTTAAAACATTTCCAAGTTGTAGAGCATAAAAACCCTAGTCCATCGAGCAGAGTAAAAGGTATTTAGCAATCCTTGCATACTCTAGTTTTCTAGAAGTATCATTTGAAAGAAATTTGAATGCAATGGCAACATTGAAATTTGTAGACATTTCATAGAAACCACAAACTAAGTTTAAAAGATACTCCACCAGAGCCGTAGAAGATGATCTCTTAAGCACATTTTCACACATACCTTATGGGGTTTTTCCAACCAAAGACAGTAGGGCATATATTCATGGTAGTATGGATGAACATTCTCCCAAAAAATTATTGGACCTCTGGATAGATGAGTTAGTTGGGGATGATTATGCTTTAAAGCTAGAGTACAAAGCCCTAAATTAGAATAAATTAGATGTATGGCAATGGTTTCTGATTTTTAGCTATGAAGAGAAGTACATCAGAATTTCCCTAAGTAGAATTCATGACCAATTTATTTGTATTGATGGTCCTCGTATGTTTACTAAGTAATTAGAGAGATAATTGGATTATGGTCCACCGGACTGGTTCCAGACTTGAAATCCATCAAAAGCAAGGATGTAATGGAGAGAATGAGTGCTACATTTGATCAAAGAGCCCTCACAATAAACCCTATTAGAAGCTAAACAGTTAGATATGCAACTAGGCTTATTGGATACAAGATTTACTATACCAATAGAGATAATTTGGTCACTGCCACCGCAATTCATGTGGCACAAGACATGGTTGAGAACAATGTTGACTATGACCTTTGTGAGTTACTCCAGCAACAATTGATGGAGAAATTGGAGATTAAGAAGAAGTATGTATTCAAATATGGCACATTGGTGATGTGTTTGTTTTTCTACTTCTCAAGAGAAGTTTCTATGGTTGGGATAGTTAATTGGTCAAGTGCAAGGCTTGTTGCACATCAAATAGGAGGTTATATGAGAGGTCGTGGAGACATGAATACTCAGGATGATGCCCTTGTAGCCTTCTTTGCAATATTCTAAAGAAGAATGAATGAGAGACATGGAATTCCAAGAAGTGTTGTGAAGAGATACAAAAATGGCATTACTTTTCTAGTCTCGACTGATTTTTGTATAATGGAAGCAATTGAACCTAGAACCATTTGGGTTTCAGAACTAGGTTATGAAGTGTAAGAGGTAGAAGTTGTTGTTTGTGAAAAAGTGCTACTAAATAGTCCTAAAGATCCCAACAAGCCAAGGCATGGGAATTATGAAGAAAATTCAATGGAAGTTCACCTGGATTTCAAGAAACCAATGGTGATAAATAATGTTGATGAGATGCTTAACATATATACACAAGAAAGTGGTCTTTCAATGGAAAAATTTAAGTATGCTAGAGACAAAGCAAGAGCTAATAAAGCTACAGCAGAATCCTTCAATAGCTCTAGGAGATTAGGTAGATCTGCTACCACATCTCTTCCTGCTACTCTAGTGAGAAGAGGAAATCCACATATATTCCTCCAGTAAGGGAGAAACCCCCTCCAATATTCCATGCCACCAAAGTAGAAATGAAGAAAAATATGATCACAATACCCACTATTGTTTCTAAAAAGCGAGTCAAGCAGAAAGCTACAAGGCAAAAGGAAATTGGCATCAACATTGTTGAGGAAGAAGAATTGGAAGAGGATGAAGCCCCTCTGATCAGAAAAAGAAAGATAATTCATATTGTGGATATAGGAGGAAGTGGAGAAAGAGATAGAAGGATTTAGAATATAGAAGAGGGAAAAGGTGAAGGAAGCCAAGAAGGCTCCTCTGAAGAAGCAGAAAGAAACAAAGAAGCCTCCTGAAAAAAGGAAAAGAAGCAGAAGAAAACTGAGAAACCTCACTCCCCTATGAAGGTTGAAGCACTTTTCAATATTATAGTGCAAAATGAGATGCTAAGGGAAACAACAAAATTATACAAGCAAGCTCATGAGGTAGATCAAGCTCACATAACTAAAACTATAGTTCAATACATTGTTGTGTTTGAGGTAGATATGAAGAATATATGGAAGGATATACCAAATGATGTTTGGTATGTCTTGTTGAAAAGAAGAGAGGACACAATTATGGAGTATGAAAAGATGAAATATGAAGCTCTTGAGAGATTTGGTGCTCCCTTGTCTGAAGTAGACCGAGCCACATTGGCCACCATCTACAGCAAGGAGCTTAGAACTAAGTTGAAAGTAAACATTCTTATGGGAATGGACCAGAATGATCATGATATGATCTGGAAAGCATGCAATGACAAGGTTGAAGAACTTGTATAGAATTTGGGTTTTCTCCCAAAAACTAAAGAAGGATTGAATGATAATTCATGCCCCAAAACTTAATGATGAAGGAGATATGCACATATATGATGCTCAATATGAGCATGAGATCAATGTTGGATTTACTGATGCAGAGAAAAATGTAGAAAATACTCCTCCAATTATAGAAAAACTAGTGCAAAAAAATGAGGAAGAACTGCAAAGGTTGAAGAGGAAAAGGATGATTAAGACAAAGATAAATAGAAGACCTCCAAAGATGAATAAAATACATAAGAAGAGAGCACTGAGTCTAGGAAGGATGAAGAAGCTAAGAAAATAGAGTTACCTAAGCCTTCTAGTGAATCTTCCTCTAGTAATCCCTTGAAAAATCTCTTGTTTAAGCAAGTAAGTTTCCTACCACTTGCCTCATCTCATTTGTTGCATTTTCCCATGCAACAAGGAAGTGTAGTCTTGGATAAAATATCTCCTATTCATAAGTTGCAACTAGGTGATGTGTTTCACACATCAGCAAGAAAAGAAATTATTGAAAAATATCAAAAGAGTAGTGAATTAATGGATGAATTTGTAAAGTAATTATAGGAGATAACACTTGGAACAAATGTTGATTCATCCCTACCTACAATGGAAAACTTCAAGCTATTGATTGATTCCTTCAAGGAATATTCCTTGGGACTGAAAGGTCAAGTTCAAATAGAAGTTGAGGCAAGGCTTGCAAAGAAGAAACTGTTGGATACCACAGAGAAGTGTGCATCTGCACACAACAAAGTTGAAGAAAGTTTGAAGGATGTACAAGCCTATGAGGAAGAAGCAAAAACCTTATTTTTGTATTATATGAAGTGACTGAATGTCACACAAAGCATATGATGCAGGGGCATCCAGTGGTGTAGGGAAATCTTGCATCACCCAAAAAATATTTTTTTCCTTATTTTCTTTAGTTTTTTTGAGTCCCATGATGGCACTTAAGGGGTGTAAGACAGTCAGAAGTCAGAAAAGGTAAAAAATAGTCACTTACTATTTTTAGTAAGTTGGCCTAAAAGGGCTTGTATGGACCTGAAAATCTAGCCCAAGGGGTAGAAATGAAAAATATTTCCGATCGAGAAAGAATCATCTCAATACCCTGTACGATTTGGGAGATATTAAAGTTTTTCATCCCAAGAAATTTCTCCAATGCAACTTCAAATTCAAATATGAAAACCTTAGAGGACCCGAAATAGCTCAAAAAGTGGACATTTTGATCTCTTATGGTTCGGTGTTGTAGATCTCTTCGATAAATTTCCAACGATACGTTATAATAGAAAATTGGACACCCAGATCAAAAGTTATGGCCCCATGAAGCTACCCCTCTAAAAAGTGAATTCATTAAAATTTCTTCCTAGGTAATAAATCAAATGGCAGGACTTTTGGCACCAAAACAAAAGGTAAAATTACACTTTCTAGAACATTCTAGGGCGGTTATTGGGTAAAATAAAAAGGGATAACTGGGGGTTGTAGAAGGTGGCTCCATTAGTGTAGATTGTGGCTTTGAATAATATATTTATTTTTAGAGTTGATTTTGTTGTAATGAATCAAGTCCATGATGTTGTAGCATTGTAAGTTTGAATTTGTAATTTCATTTTCTGAAAATAATTGAAAGTGAGTTATTTTTTGTCTCGCATCTTCTATGTTGGTATCTATTGTTGTGATTTAGGTTGTTTTTGGGTGGTGTAGCCCTCATCAAGTGGTATTAGAGTAGGTTTTCCTGAGTGTGTAAACAGATCATCGAATGTGAGGCAGTTTGAACTGGGACTTGTGGTCGTGGGTTTCTAAGAAAAGTGATCACAATGCCTCTGTGAAGAAACCGTGGTGGTGGAAGGAATGTTGTTGTACTGGAAGGGGTTTTAGAGCCCTGCAGAGACAAGTTCAAGCACTACAAGAGGAGCTACATCGAGGGTTTGAGCCAAGAAGAGGAGATGAAAGTGAAGATGAAGCTGAAAATGAGGAACAGTTTGAAGAAGAACAAGATGCAATAGATCCAAAGCAATTCAGATTATTTAAGGCCATCTCTAAGATTGGGAAAAGGCCAAAGATTGGTGTTTCTACATTTTTGGAAATCTTAATCCAAAAGAGTTGATTGATTGGATCAATGATATGGAGGAGTACTTTGAGTATGAGGAGGTGGAAGATCTTGAGAAGGTCAAATTTGCAAAGACCAAGCAAAAGGGTCGTGAGAATATTTGGTGGAAAGAGGTACAACTAAAAAGAAATCGAAGAGGAAAAGAGAAAATAACAAGATGGGATCGTATGGTGGACAAATTAAAAAGACAGTTCATTCTTGTGGATTATGAGCTAGATTTGTTCAAGAAGATGCAAGGGTTGAAACAAGCGAGAAAATCTGTCAAGGAGTATACAAAATAATTCTACTGTGTCTTCATCAGAACAGGCCATTATGTGGCCAATAAGGAGAAATTTTCCTGTTACATAAATGGGTTGAAGCCGAGTATTCAAGAAGAGTTGGGTCTGGTAAGAATTTCTATCATTAAAGCTACTTATCAATTTGCTTTAAAGGTAGAAGAAAAGTTGAATAGAAGGTTTGAAAGCAAGCAAAGAGTTGGGGGTTGTGGCAAAAAGACTAGTGGATGGTCATATGGAGGTCGAAATGAAGATCAAAAGAAGGCTGAAGGATCTAGTAGCAGCCAGAACCAAAAAGGAGATAACACCTACCATCCTCGTGGTCAGAATAATGGAGACCAAAGAGGAAGAGGAAGATCTAGACAAGGACCAAGAAGAGGAGGCTTTCCTGGAACCCGTTTCCAGTATGAAGAAGAAGGACATAGAGCCTATGAGTGTCCTCAACATCAAGGAAGGAAAAATTGAATACCTGAGGGTAATGCGCGAGTTGCACATGTAGATGAATATGTTGAGTCTTCACATTCTGAGGATGCAAAAAGAGGAGAGTTTCTTGTTACTAGAAGAGCCTTGCTGAATGAGGAGAAGGAACCAACTCAAAGGAAGAATTTGTTTCGCACTATATATAAGTGTGAAGGTAAATTTTTCAATGTTATTATTGATGGAGGTAGTACTAATAACCTTGTTTCAAAAGAGATGGCTAGTAAGTTACGGTTGGAGAGAAGGCATCTGGATTGCTTGGTTGCAGAAGGACCATAAAGCTTTGGTAAATGAACAATTTATAGTAAAGTTCAAGATTGGAAATTACCATGATGAGGTATTGTGTGATATTATTCCTATGGATGTTTGTCATATGTTGTTAGGAAGACCATGGAAGTTTGATCAGCAAGTAGTACATGATGGACATGCCAACACCTATTCTTTGATAAAGTATGGAGTTCATCATAAGTTGAAGCCCTTGAAAGAGGTAGAGGAAAAGGTATGTAGTAATGCAAGAATTTGTTTGGTTGATCGAAGAAAGTTCCTAGAAGGTATGAGGCATGAGCATGTGTTTTTTGCATTGATCCCTAGAGTTGATAAAGAAGATACTAATGAGGTACCTATAGAGGTTTTAGATATGTTGAATGAGTTTCAAGATATTGTTTCTAATAACGTACTTGAAGATTTTCCTCCAGTAAGAAGGATTAGTCATCAGATGGACCTGATTCTTGGAGCCATTTTTTTGAATAAGGTAGCTCATCATATGACTCTAGCATAGAGTGAAGAGTTTAACAAACAAGTGCAAGAGTTGTTGCGAAAGGGATTGATCGGAGAGAGTTTGAATCCATGTGCAATACCTATAGTACTAGCATCAAAGAATGATGGGGAATGGCAGATGTGTACAAATTCTAGAGTCATCAACAAGATCACCGTCAAGTATAGATTTCCCTTGCCAAGAATTGATGACATTATGGATTGTTTGAGTGGAGCAAAGTACTTCACAAAGATAGATTTGAAGAATGAATATCACCAGATTTGGATTAGAGAAGGAGATGCATGGAAGACAGCCTTCAACGCCAAGGAGGGCTTGTATGAGTGGTTAGTCATGCCTTTTGGGATAACCAATGCATCGAGCACATTTATGCGGCTTATGAATGAGGTATTGAACAAATTTTTAGGAAAATGTGTTATTGTTTATTTGGATGATATTCTGATTTTCAATAAGACATTGGAAGAGCACCTGCTGCATATCTGAAGAGTTTTTGAGAAGCTAAGGGAGGAGAAGTTGTTGATTAATTTAAATAAATGTAGTTTTGTGAAGAGGGAGTTGGTGTATCTGGGATTGGTTGTCTCAGCAGAGGGTCTTAAAATGGATCTAGAGAAGGTGAGAGCTATCATTGAATTGCCTACCCCGAGGAGTGTTATAGAGGTAAGATCATTTCATGGTCTAGCAAGTTTTTACAGAAATTTTATTAAAAAAT
Source organism: Sequoia sempervirens (assembly GCA_007258455.2). Taxonomy (NCBI): domain Eukaryota; kingdom Viridiplantae; phylum Streptophyta; class Pinopsida; order Cupressales; family Cupressaceae; genus Sequoia; species Sequoia sempervirens. The sequence goes on along the minus strand of VDFB02293870.1, from coordinate 9,496 downwards.
TTAGTAGTATTTGTGCACCTCTAATTGAAGCAATGAGATGGGATAGAAAGGATTTTAAATGGACTATAGGAGCAACAAATAGTTTTGGCATGTTGAAGAAGAAAGTCATAGAGCAACCTGTTTTGGCACTTGTAGATTTCAATAGGGTTTTTCATGTAGATTGTGATGCTAGTGGCACTGCCATAGGAGTTGTTTTGAGTCAAGAAGGTAAACCTATTGCCTATTTTAGTGAGAAGTTGAATCATGCTACGAAGAAATATTATGTCTATGATTAGGAGTTTTATGCTATAGTTCAGGATTTGAAGAAATGAAGACACTATTTGTTGCCAAAAGAATTTTTTATAATACTAACCACCAAGCTTTGCAATATCTCAACAGTCAAGGAAAGTTAAATCGAAGGCACTTAAAATGTGTTGAGTTTTTGCAGAGCTATACTTTTGTTTTGAAGCACAAGAGTGGAAGATCAAAAAGAGTTGTAGATGCCTTAAGTAGAAGGAAAATTTTATTGATAGAGATGAATATAGAGGTTGTTGGGTTCAACGAACTCAAAAGATTGTATCTTGAACATCCATACTTTGAAGAAGCTTGGAAGGATTGTTTGGAACCTGTTACATTGGATAGGACAAGATGGTTGGATTTCTTAATCCAAGATAAGACCATTGCTCTTGTTAGTGAGAATTATTACCATTGCTCTTGTTAGTGAGAATTATTACTAGCCACAGTTACAAAAATATGTGAAGAAGTTTGTGCAAAGTTGTAGAATATGTCAGATGGTGAAAGGAACAATCAGAATATTGGATTGTATTAGCCATTACTTGTACCTGAGAGGCCATGAGAGGACATTAGCATGGATTTTGTTCTTGGATTTCCTAGGACACAAGGAGAGCATGGTTCCATATTTGTGGTGGTGGATAGATTTTCAAAGATGGCACATTTCATTCCATGTCATAAGACCAATGATGTTCATGTTGCAGAGTTGTTTTTCAAAGAGGTGGTGAAACTACATGGTCTACCAAAGAGTATAGTTTTAGATAGAGATACCAAATTTGTTGGTTGTTTTTGGAAGACATTATGGAAGAATTTGAAGACATGTTTGAAGTTTAGTTCTACAAACCATCCACAAACTAACGAACAAACAGAGGTGGTGAATAGGAGTTTGGGTAACCTGCTAAGATGCTTAGTAGGAGATAATCCCAAGGGATGGGATTTGATTATACCACAAGTAGAATTTGCTTACAACAATTCTATCAATAGGAGCACTGGTAAATCACTATTCCAGATTGTGTATGGGAGTAGTCCAAGAATTGCTTTTGAACTGAGAAAGATGGATAAGGGGGAGAAGAGTAGTGCTGAGGCTGGAGATTTTGTTGAGCACCTGAAGAATTTGCACAAAGAGGTGAAGAAACATATCAATAAGATGAACTCGCAATATAAGGCTAAGGAAGGTCAGAAAAGGAGGTATAAGGAGTTCTAGGTAGGAGATGAAGTCATAGTTCATTTATGAAAGGAGAGGTTTCCAGTCGGTACATAAAACAAGTTAAAGATGAAGAATTTTGGACCATGCAAGATCCTAAAGAAGCATGATTCAGGAAATACATATGAGGTAGAGTTGCCTGATGAAATTCATATTTCACCTATGTTTAACATTTTAGATTGAACATAATATCATGAAAGGGGAATTGGTGAAGAAACAATAGAAGCACAATGGAATATTCCAACACCCACTTCAGAAAAGGAGGAGAAGGAAGAAATATTAGATAGTCATGTGGGTAGAAGCACAAGAAACAAGAAATAAAAAAAGTACTTGGTGAAATGGAGAGGAAGGCCTGTTGAAGATTCATCATGGTTTTTTGAGGCTGAGGTTAACCATCTTTGTTTCCCTCTAACTCATGAGAAGTGACAAGGTCACTTTTCAAATTACCCTAGGTGTCTAATGCAGGAGCATCCAGTGGTGTAGGGAAATCTTGCATCACCCAAAAAAAAAATCATTATTTTCTTTAGTTGTTTTGAGACCCATGATGGCACTTAAGGGGTGTAAGACAATCAAAAGTCAAAAAAGGTGAAAAATGGTCACTTACTATTTTTAGTAAGTTGACCTAAATGGGATTGTATGGACCTAAAAATTTACCCCAAGGAGCAAAACTGAAAAACATTTGTAGTCGAGAAAGAATCGTCTCAATACCCTGCATGGTTTGGGAGATATTAAAGTTTTCATCCCGAGAAATTTCTCCAATGCAGCTTCAAATTCATATATGAAAACCATAGAGGCCCTTAAACAACTCAAAAAATTGAAAACCCAATCTTTGATGGGTTTGATGTAGTAGATCTCTTTGAGAGCTTTCCAATGATATGTTATAATAGCAAATCGAACACTCGGATCAAAAGTTATAGCCTCATGAAGCTGTCCCACTAGAAAGTGAATTTCATTAAAATTTCTTCCTAAGCAAGAAATCAAACGGTGGGAATTTTGGGCCAAAACAAAAGGGAAAGTTACACTTTCTAGAACATTCTAGGGTGGTTATTGGGTAAAATAAAAAGGGATAAGTGGGGGTTGTAGAAGGTGGCTCCATTAGTGCAAATTGTGGCTCTAAATAATATTTTTGTTTTTAGAGTTGATTTTGTCATAATGAATCAAGCCCATGAGGATATAGCATTGTAAGTTTGAATCTGTAATTTTCTAAAAATAATTGAAAGTGAGTTATTTTATGTCTCGCATCTTTTGTGTTGGCATCTATTATTGTGATTGTGTGGGTTTTTGGCGGTGTGGCCCTCATCAACATAAAGGATGCCATGGATGCAATTGAGACACAAATAAGCAGTGCATCAAATGCTTATGATCCAATGCATGATAGAGATAATCAGACCTGGACTACTATAGTGGACTTACATGACAATACTTTACTCTGTAGAGCTAGAAAGAAGAAATAATCAAGTAGTTTGAGAAGCTAAGGGACTTGGTGAAGATGAAGTATATACCTGTCTCAAGTGCCCTTGCCAATACAAATAGGACTTCATAGATAAATCTTACTCCTAGTACTATGGAAGGAGAGGAAACCTTGGTGGATCTTGAGTCACATTATAGAACACTTGTAGTAACAAAGAAACACTGGGAAGAAGGTAAATCTTCTTGGCAAGTTATCTTACAGAAGCTTCAAGGGTCAACATCTTCGGGTTGACCATTTCTACTTTTTATGCATCTTTCAATTTTTCAAATTCTTAGATTCTTTTACAAATATGTGGATGATATAGAAGCTTTTGGTTAACTTCCCAAGGGACTTGGTGAAGATGAAGTATATACCTGTCTCAAGTGCCCTTGCCAATACAATTAGGACTTCATAGATAAATCTTACTCCTAGTACTAAGGAAGAAGGAGAGGAAACCTTGGTGGATCTTGAGTCACATTATAAAACACTTGTAGTAACAAAGAAACATTGGGAAGAAGGTAAATCTTCTTTGCAAGTTATCTTACAGAAGCTTCAAGGGTTAACATCTTCGAGTTGACCATTTTAGCTATTTTTTATGCATCTTTTAGTTTTTCAAATTCTTAGATTATTTTCCAAATATGTGGATGATATAGAAGCTTTTGGTTAACTTCCTAAGGGGGAGTTAGCACATTCTTTCAGTTATTTTTGTTTTAACATCTGAGCAAAACTATACAAAGGTTTTTGGTACTAGTACACCCTTTTCCATTGATGTCAAAGGGGCAGAGATATTCAAAAATTTACTTAGTGAGATATTTGGGGAGAGCAAGTTTTTCTGGAGGATGTTTTTAGTAAGCATGTTGCCATCAATGAAAAAGGGGGAGATTGTTGGAAGATTGTCATTGATGATGTTTCCCGGCAACATGAGCATGGTATCTATATTTTGCATGATCTAGTGTTGTCGTTGATGTGTTGTGGATCATTCTAGTATATTTAGAAGTGATTTTGAAGACATTTGTACATGATAAGTTGGTCTGGAAAGTATAGCTACATAGAAAAATGCCTAAGTATCAAATCTGCCAATATAGTGGTTCAGTGCATTATTTTTTGGGTCTGCACTCCATCACAAATGGAGATATCACTCTATGATTCTAACATCTTTTTGGTGATCATCAGATGCATCTAAATCCAGTATTTTTCATTGTTTAGTGAAGTATCCTGGAAGATATGAATGACATAATTTAGTTATGTATATTGCAGTCATTTCCTATAACAGTGTCGGCATGGGAGATTCTGCATTCCTTTGCAAATGATTATTTTGTGTTGTGATGTTGAAGATAAGCTTCAAGATGTCAATTAGTGGTAATTCCATATGGGATCATGTTTTGAGTTCCATGTGTGGCAAATTGGGTAAAAAAATGAAGTTTTTTGTGTTTAGGTCTTATTTGGGGCCAACCTAACACATTTAAAGGATTAATATGTGTTGCAATCTTATGTAATACCTATATTAGGTCCATCCTGGCCTATCTTGAGGTAATTTGAATTTTGAATTAAGGCGTGATATGTTGATGAAATTTTTTGAGGATGAAAAGTTTAAATTTTGTGGGTTACATCCAATTAGGTCGACCTAATTGGTGTTACACTTGATATGGACATATATAGGAGTTTTTTTTGTGTTTTGATGATGAGGTGTGAGTGATGTGTGATAGATGGCATGTATAGTGTTCCACCTACATGTGTGTGATGTGAATGTGATCAAAGTTGTGTGAATTGTGTGAATTCAGAGCAGGGAAATGCATTGATCCAGATTGGTGCAAAGATTGTTTTGTACTTCATTGGAATTGTAATCCAGCATATTGTAGATGCAATTGTAATAGTCCAATAGGTTGTGAGCCACCCCTTCTTTCTTCTATCTTATTCTCTATGGGCAATGAGTCCACCTACAGTGATCATTTATGTGATATACTATATCTAGATATAATGTATTGTGAGCTAACCCTCACCATGGTTTTTCCCATTTTGGGTTTTCCACGTAAAAATCTTGGTGTTCATGTGTTATGTGATTTTTTGAATGTTTCATGCTTTCATTCATTATTGCAATTGAATATGTTTTGGTAATTGGATGGCTAATGTCTGAATGGTTTAAAAGAATACTAATTCACCCCCCTCAGTATTTTGAGTGTTCAACAATTGTTAGGAAATAATGCATCAATACCTAGTTCATTTAATACATTTCCTACATAGCCCCATGAGAGAAAAACATACATACAAGTTTACAGAATAACCAAATGCAAATATCAAATAGACAAGCCACAAGATAACACAAGATATACCCTAGGAAAACCCTCAAAATGGAAAAGCCTAACCTCCAAAAGCATCCATACTCCATCTATTATTTAGAAAATAAACAATACATGCACCTATAAAGTTACAAAAAATACGTCTAAAACATCAAGCCTCTCCAATGCATCCTCCATGCGTTCAAGCATGAATCCACCCATCCTATGCCATGTTTCACATATGCACTCCTCATAAAGACTCAATAATATGACAACCCACTCATCCAGCCAACCTTAACCACTAATCATGTGTTTTCTTTTATAAACATAATCTCACACAAATACAACCAAGTGGTAAGATAAAACCATGTGAACACAAAACCATTAACCCCTTGTTTAATATTGGGTACTAAGTTTTCACATTATTAAATACTTTCCCCAAATATTAAATAACTATCGTATGTCTCCCAAACATAAAATAGTTAACCCAATGTTAGAATACAACTTACAAGTGGCCCCAAATAGTTATCTAATGTAGCTAAACACACCTCCTAGGTGCACTACACTAAATAATTATTTAATTACATTATAATATAACATTTTATGCAATGGTGTACAACACCAAATTCTAACAGTTATGTCTAAAGCATGATGAAGAATTTAACATTTTTTTATATATTTTCCTTACTCAAATAAACTATGGATTGAACTTGTATCAACTTGTGGATGTCACAAGTTCTTTATGGAAGATTGACCCAACTATGGTATGTTGAGCTATATGGTTTGAATGGTAAAACAAGCTCTTCTAGAACTTGATTATCTAAAATTGATCATACAAACACTCAATTTTAGTTGGTTCCATGGATCATCTATTTTGTTGAATAAGTTTCAACTTGTATACTTGCAAAATTAAAATCATAACAAGGAAAGAACATGTGAACTCGGCTTGTGAACTAAACTAATTGAAAGGATATGTCAATTGATGACTATTTTAATAGTTAATATTTTTTACTATTTTGACAACATATATAACCTTAGTCTATTGGAACTATTCTAGAAAGTAGTCTTGTTAGTAGTTGACAACACCAAATCTATGACAAAATAGCAAAGTCAAACCATTTTCAAAAAGTTTAATTAGTTCTCCTTTGATCACTTTGTATGGAAATATTTTGATTCCTCTTATCAACTCTTATACTCATCGTATAGTATATCCATTAGGGCATGTGCTAGATATCTTAGAAGTACAAACTTTTTAGATTCAAAAAAAAAAAGATTGTGAGTTCTTATCCTAGATGTTTGGAAATTAAAGGTTGTATTTGATTACCATTTTTATAGAGATAGTTTCATTGTACAAAGTAACTAATTTCACTATTTTCAAGTGAGAGAATGCATTGTTGTTGGGTTTTTAAATGGACCTCATGGAAGGAGAAATCTTGTAGAATTTATTCATAATGGATTCTTGATGAATCTTTTCCTAATTGAGTTTTCTTGGGGAAAATCACTTATCTTCTTCACGTGTTATTTATTTTACTTGCTCATGCCTAGTTGTCACAAGTTTCCAACATTTATAGCCAAAAAAGGTAATGGATAATCTGAGTATGTTTAACATTTCATAATGAATTTATCGTGTTAGAAATTAATCGTAGAGCAATAGTAACATCACAATTTGTAGCCTTAAATATTGTTCAATCAACCATGGAACTTATGAGCAACATGGTGTAGAAAATAAAATCCTAATGAATTGTATAATGGAGTCAGAGCCCTTCCCAAGAACACAATAAAATTTAAAATTAAAGAGAACCTTCTCTAGACAAGGGAAGTTGGGAGAAAAGTTTGCATTCCTTCATATAATTGTACAATACTAGCCTTCAAGGAATTGAATCATTGCCAATCGAAGGAGAAGTCGAGGCAAGAGTGTATAAAAGAAAATATGAAGTCAAACAGAAGGCTAAATCTGAGGGAAGAGTTGAGGATTCCTACATGGCCAAGAGTGCAAGAGAAGGCACCAAAATGTTTGAATCAAACTCCCTAGCAAGCAAATTCTAGGTGCCAAGTTTGCATCAAAATAAAATCATGGTAAGCCCTAACTTGGAGAAAAGAAAAAGTTTCCCAAGTTTACAAGAAATGGATTGAAGGATCAAATTAGACACTAGAAGACTTGTGAAACATTTTGGATGGAAAATGAGAAAGATGATAAAGAAATTTGGCTACAATCTTTTCTAACCACCTTGTGAGGTGTAGCGATTGATTTGTAGTCAAAAATTGACTAAGCCTCCTAAAATACATGGAAGATATTAAAGAAATATTTTGAAGAATATTTAAATTGCTTCATGATGATAATGAAATAGTATCAGAAACTTACATTACAAAATAAGGTAATCATGAAAATGTACGAGCTTATAATCGTAGACTTAAAGAATTGCTTGTAAAGTTAGAAATAGAACCAATTGATAGTCTCAAGAAAAGATGGCTCGACGAAGGTCTACTTTCATCATTAAGAAGAAAAATGAAGGTAGTACCACCCTCTTCCTATTCAAAATCCCACAATTGGGTGATGGACATAGAAAGTGAAGATAAAAAATCACATATTAAAAGAAAAATAGAGGAAGAGGGAAGTTCAAATGACAATAGTGACAATGAATCGGGAACGGTACAAGCACTCTAGAGGTACATGCTCTAAATGATGAAAGAATTCAAGGTGAAGAAAAAACCAACAAATAAAATAACGAACGATGGTGTAATAAGTACAAAATTAAGGGGCACACAAAAGGTAACTGATAGGGAGGGGTTGGAGGAATCACTCACTGATTCCTGCTCTGGGTCTTGCTTGCAAGACCTTCTTGGTGTCTTACTTCACCACCTTAACCTTTAGGACCTTCCTCATGTTTAGGTACCCCTAGTTCTCCTGGCCAGCCCCACTACCATCAAAATTCAACCTACCAAGTCAATCTTGGTGCAATATCTCTAACTCTTCCTTAGCCCTTAATCTACCCTAAAGACTAACATTCCCCAAGAACTAAAGCTTAGTTTTGCAAGGGTGTGGAGATGCTTCTACTGACTTCATTCCACCTTGTTAAGGCTCAGAAAGATCCACCTAACTCCATCTTTTCATCGCTTCCACCAAACCCTCATTTAGGGTTAAAAAGGCTACTAGCCTAGGAGCCCCAATTAGGTCTCCACCTCCAAGAAAATAGGTTGTCTCTCCTAACTTTCCCAAAGAACACAGAATATTTCCTTTGGCTTCTTGGTCCTTATGCCTACCACTTGAACATTTTAAAGGTCTTAACCCTCAACTGACCGTACATAGGCCTAAACCACAATTTGGCAATAATTAGGTCTTTTTAAGCCATTTTCCTGTCCTTCTTGCAACTGTTAGAGATTACTAATTCCAGACGGTTAGATGGAGCTCCCTCCTACATTCAATACCTTGTTAAGGCTCATGTCTACCCTCTCCACACCATGTTTTTCCAGGAGATGAACACCCCTGCAACCCAAGTGCTCTGCACTTCTTGTCTTCCCTAGCCAAACTCTTCTTAGCTCGCCTAGGAGAAGACTCTCACAGTGATACCTTGACTACTAAAGACTCCTAACCCTACCATATTTACAATCATGGAGTCTAGCCACAATCCCCAAAAGCCCGTACACTAGGTACAGTGGAAATGTGAACTAAACCTCCATTTTTCATAGTCTGCCAGTCAGAATAGCAACTAACAGAAACAAACTAATTACACAAGATTGCTTGAAATGAATAAACTAGATACCTATTGTTCCACACAATGCTTGGAAGATAAATGCACTACTTCCTACATGTTACACAGTGTCAGGATCACTCCATTAACACACAATTCAAAGCAAAAACAAAAACCAGAAAATTTACACCAATTTATCACTGTCTTCTCTTGTATTCATAAGTTTCCAATAATGCAAAAGCTTCCAACCTTCTCTTAGGTCGAGGCACACCCTATATAGGTTAACAAGAGTAGTTATGCCTCCCCTTGGTCGGACATGTCAGTTACAATGTGGCAAAGTTGCAAAATACACCATTTTGCACTTGTTGCCAATTTCTAGTAAAATGAATTTTTAAACTCATCAGTAAAATGAGTTTCTAAACTCATCCACCCTTTCAACTCCTTAACCTACTGATCACTACTAAGCAAGACATACTCTTAAAACTCTAACTCTATCTCAATGGTCAACATGACCTTCATGGTAACACATCAAAAACAAAAATTCATCCTAGACTTCCTAATTGCCTAGTGTAACTGCCTAGTGTTTCTTAGGTGCTCCTGCACCATT
>VDFB02293869.1:0-45916 GCA_007258455.2 Sequoia sempervirens | reverse complement strand
GCATTTGGAATGACTTCTTTTCAGGATTGAATGGGATGATGGAAAGATGTTGGATAAGCGGATTAGAATCCTTAGACCATTGACAAGGGAAAACCCAAACAAGCGATAGATATGAAAGGATGATGGGTGGTTTTGGTAAAAGATAGGAGACATGAGGATTACTGGCTAGAAGAATTATCATATGGTCTCCAAGGACTATGTCACATAGGAATAATGAGGCTATGAAGGTAATGACATGATATTTCATGGATAGCACATAACCAAAGGATAGACATGTCAAGAGTTTTCCCAAAACATGATTTATGTTTGTACCCCAGTCCTTATCAAGATCAAAGTAGGTGAGAAAATGGATAGAAATGATAGGGATTAAATGGATAGATGGAAATGTCATAAGAAATGTCATGCGACGGGTATGGAGATGAGACAACTTGCCCCCAAGTGTAACTATCCACATAGATAATTTATTTTACACATGACACATGTTTGCCAAGTTTTCATCATGGTACTTATCTAAAGCACCATAAAAATGGTTTCCACTATTGGACAAAAATTTTCTCTTTACTTTTTTTTTCTTTTTTCTTTTTTCTTTTTTTTTTGGTGTCACCAAGACACTTGTTTGCCAAGTTTTCATCAAGCTAACAATTTTTTGATATTTTGATTTTTTTGTATTTTTTTAAGGACTTTTTTTCTTTTTCTTTTTGTATTTTTTCTCATTTTTTTATATTTTTTCAATTTTTTGGATGGCCTTGCTATTTTAGGTTATCACTGAATGTTTTGAATCCTTCAATGGGGCTGATGTAGAGACTGACACCATGATATGACAATAATGACCTTGATGGAGTAGTTGTCTTGTCAGGATCATAGCACTTGCATACAACTGATTAATGTCATTGTGATTCTCTCTGATATTCGGGTTGGCCTTATCGGTATACGCACATCACAATAGAGTACCATGAGAGTCCTTACAATAAAGAGTTGCTACCAGGATGTGATGGATTTGTGACATGGGATTTTTGGGCTTTAGGTGAGATGTAGAGTTATGACTTTTGATGGTAGACGTGGAAGGATTATTTGGATGTTTGGATGAATCACTTTTTACTTTCCAAACTTGGGATGTTGGATGACGAAGTTTGGAATTTTGATTGGGATAGTGTTTGGAACCAACACTTTTATATGCCTTGCTTGATGACCATTTTGAAGGAGGTGGACATTTATTATATGTGGGAGTCCTCTTTTCTTGTGGTTCCACAATTTGATTGACTTTTATTTTTGAAATATTTTCTTTACTTAATCCATTTTTCTTTGGGATCCATTTTAACTTCATTTGTCCACTTGGATTTTTCTTTGATTCAATGGCCTTTGATTTTTGACTTTGAAATTTAGATTTATAACAATTTTCTTTTTGTTGGTTCCAAATGAAAGGTTTATTCATGTTGGAATGACGGTTTGTGGTTTGGATGGAAGGAGTGTTGGCAGCAATATTATGGTAAGAACTACTCATGGCCCCCATTTTGATGTTTGTATCTGATAAAGTTGTCCCAATATCAAGGAGATACCACTAACATCATTAGATTTTTCGATTGAAGAATATTCAAGACCTTGATGTCCAGAATTTTCATGAAACTGTATTGGTTCTCGAATGCCTTGCTCATGTATGCCTAGCCCTTTTCCTTGATACTGCATGCTCTAGCATATTTTATTTGCAATGGGGTATTTGTCATTTTGGAAGCAAGATGCAATCTCATCATTGTGTATGTGGAAATTGTTACTTGGAATCTTCTCCTTTGCGAGAAAGCCCGATTTGATTAAAGTGGATGATCCTAGTTGATAGGATGTCTTAGCTTCATTGATATGTGGGATAGATTTTTGATTGATAGGTTTGATTTTGTGAAACATTGGATTTTGACAGTTCTTCAAAAGATATCGGTGCTTCCAAGTTGATGTAGAAACCTTCCTTATGGTCATTATCATAAAGTCTAGTGAATTCAACTATAGCTTGATCATTTGTAAATATGTCTAGAGTAGGAGACTCTTGTTCTAGAGGAAGATCATATGTGTGTCCCATGGATGCAAGTGTCTCATTTTGGGAGATGGATGTGTTTGGATTTTGGATAGGATCAACCTCAAATGTTTGATCATGAATGGCATAAAGGTCAATGAGCAGATCGTTTTGGATTTCTTGATCGATGGTAGTGTCTTGTTCAAAGATGGGTTTGTCTTAGATGACATATTGTCTAAAAGGATTTCTTGGATGGACTTAAGGATGGGGTCATGGGATGGACTACTTTGATCTTGACATGAAGGTGAAGCTATACTGTCATGCCTTGGTTTTTCTACTTGACATATACTCTCAAGTGTAGGCAATGGGATGTGATTTTGGAGACCATGACCAAATGTATTTTCATTACTAAATGTAGGTTGGGATGGAGTGAATAGGAATAGATTAGTGGATGATGGAATAGAATAGGATGTGGAGGCTTGAAATGGGTTGAGCGATGATGGACTAGGATAGGATGTAGCGGCTTGGAATGGACTAGTGGAAGGTTGGTTTCCCTTATCAAGGTTAGGGTAAGGGTGATTAATGGACATTTGTTGTGGATTAATGGCATGGATTGTGCTAAGGGACTCTTTATAGTGAGGGTAGATGGATGGAGGACTAGGGTTTATGAGTTTTTGGTAAGAGGGATAGATGGGTAGTTGACTATGGGTTGTGGATGATTGGGATAAAGAATTAATCCATTGTCTCTTGAATTATAGGGCTTGTTGGGCTTGACCATTGCGGATTAATTGGTATTCAACTTGACTAGCAAGAATATCAAGGTGAATGGAAGACATGGTGGTTGATGGTAATGTCACTAAGATGCAAATGTGATGTTATGACAAAAGGTGGAGTATGACTAAGGTATGTGATATGATTTCCAAGGTATGACAATGAAAAGAGGGTGACTTAAGTCTAAGGTATGCAACCTAAACTATGTTTTTGGATTTTTGAATATAAGGTATGTCTAAAGATAATGCAACTATTTTTTTGGTATTTTTTAATATATAGGGATGCTAAATAACTATGCCTAGATTAAGAGTCAAGGTGATGATAGTCTATGACTAAGTTATGCAAAGCGTGGAATGAAGAGATGGAATAGTATGACCTAGTATGAAGGGTAAAACCTAAGATATGGTTGTTAATCAAACTAAGATAGGTATAGCAACTAATCTAATTGCCCATGACCTTGGGTATAGTAAAGACTGACAGGATGTGTTGACAAGGTGATCTCAAACTGGACTGATGAGCTAAGGAACCAACCTAAATGACGAGGACTAGGATGAATGTTGTCTAGAAGATAAGGTCAAGAGAATACAGATTTGAAGCTATGGTCTAGTCTAAGTTTGATGAACTTCCTAATCAAGAGGTTTATGCAAGCTAAAATATGGGAATGTTTAATGCAAAAATATGAGGTGATGGATGAATGAATGATGGAAAAAAATGAAGTGAGAAAGTCATTGGTCTATCAAACTTGTTTTGGATGTGTTGACCTACTTTGTGTCAAGGTTTGAATGTTGTAAGTTTTAGGTGTGGTGTTTGTTTAAGATTTTTTTTTAACACACACGCAAGACACAATAGACAAAAAAAATTTGAGTTCATTTTTAATTGTGAATGTTGTTTGATTGTTGTAATACAAGCACAAGTCCTAGACTGGAAAAGACAATATTTGTTGGGTTCCCACTTGGATTTCTCCAACCGCGCCTATTCAGAGCAAATGACCTAGGAACTTGATAGCACTAGCTCCCCTCCATGGCACTCACTTCTTGGGCATACCAAGTTCTGAATTCCCTAAGACCACAAGGATCTCAAAAAAAAATCCATCTCTACAATGAACCGCGAAAGTGTGGGACGGCTTTAGAGGTCCAACCTCCTATGCCAACAAATAGAAGGATTTTGGCTTTCTACACAAAGGTGTCTAGTAAGGGCATCTGGTTCAAGGGATACTATGATAAACTCCCTCAATAGGTCTCCCAACCCTTAGAACAAGGGTTTTTTCGCATCATAAAGATACTGGGGGAGAGCTATCACATATCGCTTCCCGTTGATTGCAAAATTTCCTTGCAATCGCAAATTTATATAGCGGTTTGGAAGGACTTGGATTTAGCTCGTTACCGCTTGTGTCATTCCCTTGGGGTGAGTACTTTTTCCCTCCAAGGCAGGCCCTCTAAGAGGTAAACACAGAAAAAGATGGGTCTGGCTTTCTGATCACCGAGTTTGCACAAGGTGAGAGCATAATACCTACCATCTTACAAGCATGAAAAATAGAAGTTTGTTAACCCCCTAGTTAAATCTATGTGAAAAAAGATAGTTGTCCTTTTTTTAAGCACCAATTGAAGTGTTTTCTACACTAAAAGATAGTTGATTTTAAAAAAATTAAGTCTTCCAAGAACGTCCTGCACCAAATGTCATTAGTAGTTTTCTGATTTTTAGTCTTCAACAAACGTGTGTTTATGTTTTCACCTTTCGAGTCTTTGACATGCAAACCTGGACAAAAACCAAATTAGAAAAATTAGCCACAAAACTAAAATTAAACTAAGACAAAAATTAATATTTAATCTAAAATCTAAATATATTAAAAGTTTAAATCTAAACTAAATTAAATCTAAATTAGAATTAATTCTAAACTAAATTAATCCTAAAATAAATTAAATCTACCTTCTAAATTAATTCATAGGGTTGGTAGTTGGCAGCTCCCTCCTAATGGTATTCTGAAGATTAATATTGATGGATCCTCAAGGGGCAATCCTAGGCCTATCGGTATTGGGGGGAATTGGCAAGGATTCTTCGGGTTCAATGATCTTTTTTTCGATACATGAGGGGACGCAGACTATCAACATTATGGAAGGGATGACTACTCTCTATGCTTTGGAGGGGGCTCATGCTCTGGGGTGGAGAAAGATTATATGTGATTCTGACTCCCAGGTCTTGATCAATTTGCTTATTGAGCGAAAATTGGTGGGTGTCAGTTGGCAGTTGGCTATGATTGTGCAACAGATTTTGTAGGTTAGTTCGTTGTTGGAAATGGTGACCTTTGTTCATATTCTGAGGGAGTGGAATCGGGTTGCTAACTGCTTGGCGAAATGGGCTTCTGAACATTTAGTTGGCTGGAGAATCAAGGAGTGGGAGTTGGTTCCTCGAGTGCTTCGCCATGATTTGGAGAGAATTCTTGTTGAAGATAGGGATGGAAATAGAGTTGGATGATTCTATTCTTATGTAATTGATGGTTCCTGGGACTTCGGTCCTTTACTTTCTTTGTAATGGTCCTTTCTGAATTTCAATAAAGTTTTTACCCCTTTTTATAAAAAAAATTAAAAACTAAATCTGAATTAAGAACTAAAACAAAATATAAATTAAAAATTAAATCTACATTCTAAATTCAGTCTAAATTAGAAATCAAATCTTAAAAAAAGCTAAATCTAATTTAAAATTTTAAAAAATTATAACTTAAAATCTAATTTAAAAGTTAAAAAAAATCTAATTTAAATGTTAGGACTAAAATTTAATTTTAAAAGTTAAAACTAAAATCTAATTTAAATGTTAAAAACTAAAAAATCTAAGTTAAATGTTAAAAACTAAAAATCTAATTAAAAAAGTTAAAATCTAATTTAAATGTTAAGACTAAAATCTAATTTTAAAAAGTTAAAACTAAAATCTAATTTCAATGTTAAAAATTAAAAATCTAATTTAAATGTTAAAACTAAAAAATGTCACTCAAAATTACGCTCAACATAGAAGTTGCAAGATAGACTCAAAATGGACTACTCACTGCCGTGACTGCAGGATATTATCAAAGATCAAATGATGTGATTGCAGAATTAAATTACATGATTGGCATGTGCTGAAAATGTCAAAATTTGCAGGATATGTTAAAAATGGAAATGCTTTGATTGCAGGAAATGTTGCTTGTGGAATGGCGTTATTGCAGGATATGTTCAGAAAAAGACTTGAAATAAATCAAGCAATGCATGTCTGGAGAGAGCGAAAGACTCTGCCATGTGGTTTAGATCATTATGGAGGGCGCAATCATGTGTTCTTCTAGATTTATTTTGCTTGGATTTTTAATTGCTAGTGGGTGTGATCATTAGAACGCTTCAATAATTTTTCGCAGCCATGGCTTTGGTTGTAAAGGTAAATGCAATCAATGCTGCCACAGAAGTTGTTTGTCTTATTCTTAGTGTGGATGAAATAAAAAATAAATCCAAAGTCTGAAAATGCACAAGGAGAAGAAGCTGCAAATGCATATTAGATGATTGCCATAGAAAATCATATCAAATGCATTGAATGTAATGTATTGAATAGTAACTCCAACGTAGCAGCAAATGCATTAAACATAATTATTGCAGCATTTTGAAAGAAATGCAAAACAAGTTTTTTCTCAAAAAATTTAGAGCGTCTTCATAAACCTTCAAATAAACAACAAAATTTATGTCAAAGATTAAACAAAGATTGCAATATCCCTGTGGATTTTTAGTTTTTATTTTTTTATTTTTTTATTTTTTTTTATTTTTGATTTATGAAAATGCAGCTACAAAAATGATAAACTGCTAAACTGCAACCATGAAAATGATAATATGATCAAATGCAGCTATAATATTATTCACATCGGGTTCACCATTATGTGAATGCTGAAAATTGAAAACTGGAAACTGATTGATTTAATCTATAAATTCAACTCAAAATTCCAGCATATCATCAATAAAGCCTTTCCAAATGAATACAAATGCAAAATGTAAACTAAACTATGCAAAAACTAAAACAAATACATTCAAAGAGAAAATCAGCTCCATTGTTTTCCTATTTCACCATGATTCTTGATTTATGCATTTGTTTCCTCTTAGATTTTTATGAGCACAAGCGCAACAAGAAGCTGTGATGAATGGAAGAGAAGAATTGGATGATTGAAATCGAATCTTGAAATCAAAATGTGTATGCTTTTTGGTGAGAAGAAGTGGCTTTTTATAGATGAATTCATGGGGTGAATCCAAGTTATGGGAGAGATGTGGGATAAAAAAGTGAGATGGAGAAATGCATATTTGAAATTAATTGAAATGAGAGATAAATGAGGGATGATTTATGACATAATATATATTTAGAAGCTTAGAATAAAGTGCATTTTTGAATTAATGGATGAACGATTTAATGAAAATGGATAAAATGGTTAAATGATTTTATGAATTTAAATTATTTAATGAAATATGTGAATGGATAAAGGTTCATGTATGAATGCAAATGATATTTTAATGATTAATGCAAATGGATAATGGTTATGAATAAATGCTTGTAAATGCTTATAATATGGATAAATGGTTATAATATTTTAATGGTTTTATGAATATGAAGATATGATTATGCAGATGATCAAATGAAATATGCAATGGGTAAAAATGATTATGAGGAAATTTTTATGCATCTACAATAACATTTCCTCTGCTCCGTCTGTTGCTAGTGTGGATAAGGATTCATCCTTGCATTCTAGGAGACAAAGATCTCTTTCTTCTCTTATGTGACATGATTCCTTGTCTCCACCTGCTAGAGACAGATCGAGGTCTCCTATCCCAATAGAGAAGGAAAATGAGCATTTTGGTCAATCTATTGTGCTTGCTAACTGTTTTGATGTTCTACTGCAAGTGGAGGACCCCACTAACCTTGATTAGTCATGTAGTTCAAAACACTATCTTGGAATGTTAGAGGGTTGTCTCTCCCTCAGTACAAATTTGAGGTCAACGATGCTATTGTCAAGTGGAAACCAGATATTGTTTTCTTACAAGAAGTGAGGATTAATGGTCCATGTCTTCTCTCTTCCCTATCCAACGTATGGAGAGATGCAACTTTTTTTCATACACTGCATAGGGAAGGTAGGGGAGGGGTTGTTATTGGTTTAGCCTCATGGATTAACACGTTCATCATTGATAAAGGTGAAGATCTTTCACATAGCTGTGCTTGGATCCTTACCTTTATCAATGGACAACCCATTGGTTTTTGCTCCATATATGCTCCTAACATTACAAAAGAGAGATGTGATCTTTAGGAATGGATGTCTATTCACCTTCCCCATGTTGATTGGGTGATAGGAGGCGATTTTAATATGGTGGAAAATCAAACTGATCGCAGTTGGGATAATCATATCCAATTAAGTAATGAAGAGTTTGATAAATGGATTTTATGTCGCAACTCTATTGTGGTTATAGACCCTATTTGCAAAAAAAAGTCAAATCACAAATTTAATTGGTTCACTTGGACTAATTGTAGGTTGGGTGTTGATAGGAAACTTAGTCTTCTAGATAGGTTTTATATCTCCCCTAACCTACAATTACTCCAAGATTTTGAGGGGAATTTTGTGAAAGTTGACTACTCCAACACTCTTTTAGACCATTTTCCTATTATCTATGCTTTTACTAGCGAAAAATATGTAAATGTGGATTCACAACTACCATTTAAACTCAATACTTTTCATCTTAAAATACCTTCATGTGTTGTTGCCTTGATTGGAGTTTGGAACTCCATTCCTAAGCCAAAGAAGGCGAATCTTATAAGATATGGTGGTAGGCCTGCTATTTCCAAATGTGTTTATTTTTTACGGGCATTTGGCAAGAGATTGGCTTGGCAGTGAAAACGTATAGAAAAATCCTTACAAGGCAAGTTGGAGATGAAGAAAAAGTTACTGAATTTGAATCCCTATGACATTTCTATCCAAGCTTCCATAGCCTCTATTGAATCTTAGCTACATAAATTTGATATGCATAAGGGTCAAGGAGCTAAGATCAGATCCAGATTGCATTCGTTAAAAGAGGGTAATAAGGGGTACAAGTATTTTTTTAACTATTTAAACTATAAACATAAAAAAGAGTTTATTGGACCAATATAGGGTGAGGATGGAAGGATTTATACAAACACAATTGATATCATAAACATGTTTCAGAACTTCTATGAGAAAATTTTTAGGGAGGAAGCTCATTGGCATGATGTTCAATTGATTTTAGAACATATCATCAAAGATATTATCCCTAGAAAGGTGGACCAAGATTATAGTTTTTTCATTGATCGAGACTTTTCTATTGAAGATTTGAAACATGTTGTTTTTTCTATAGCCCCTAACAAAAGCCCAGGTTTTGACGGGCTATCAATTGAGTTTTATCAAACCATGTGGCAACATATTAAGGATGACTTAGTTTATTTGGAAGCAGTGAACCAAGGATCGTTGGGACCATAAATTAACAAAGGTTCAATTAAGTTTCTCCCAAAGGGGAAGAATGCAGACCTCATTTCTAGGTGGCGGCCTATCACATTGCTCAACACCTCTTATAAAATCATTGCTAAAGCCTTAGCTAATAGGATCAAACTAGTGGTAAAAGAAATTTTTAGACCGGAGCAAACTGAATTTCTTGGAGGTTGATTTATTCTTGATAATCTAATTTTGGCTTGGGAAACTAGTGAATGGGCCCAACAAACAGGGCAAAATGTGTTGTTGGTTAAACTTGATTTTGATAAGGCTTATGATAGGATGTGATGGAGGTTTATCATTAAGATGTTGCAGTGGTTGGGATTTGGTCCCAAAATATGTAATCATGTTCAAATGCTATTTAATGAGGCAAATGCCCAGTTAGTGATCAATCAAGCTATGTCTGCTACATTCCCTTTATAGCGTTCTATTAGACAGGGTTGTCCTTTATCACCGTTTCTATATGTTTTAGTTGTTGATTCCTTTGGTTACTTGCTACAAAAATATAATCAAATGAGTTTGATGAAGGTTGTTTCCATTCCAACAATGCAATTGTCATAAATTCTCATTTTGCAGATGATAGTTTGTTGTTTATTCAAAATTCTACATCAGAAATCGAGAATGTTCTACAAGTTTTAAATTTATATTGTGAGGTGTCAGGCTCTAAATTGGCTCATCATAAAACTAAGTTCATAAAGACCCAAGCTAGCTTAGCTCCTGATTGGATCCCTAGAGATTGGAAGCAGATAAAACATGGGAAAATTACTAGGTATCTTGGCATACCCTTTGCAATTGGGGTTACTCTTCATGATATGTGGAAGTGGTTTATCAACAAATTGGGAGCTAAAATATTTAATTGGGGAAATAAATTCTTGTCTTTAGCTAGGAAAATTTAGGTAATAAACAAGATATTTTTGGCATCACATGTCTATTATTCCTCTTGTTGGATGCCCTCTAAAAGAGGTTATGAGGATCTTAACAAACTCATTCGTCAATTCTTGTGGGCTAAATAGGATAGAAAAATGGGTTTTAAGGCCTCCTCTTGGTTACACTGTATACAACCTAAGCACAAAGGGGGGTTAGGCCTTTTGGATCCTAGAACACAAGGGATTTTCTTATCTGCAAAGTGGATAATTAGAGTCATGTCAGGAGAAGAACCATGGAAAATTCTGGTGCTTCATCGTATTATGATGGCTGCAATGAACAACAAGTGGCATGATGTGGGTTGGTTGGATAAAGTTCTAATGGCTCAGTTTGTTCGTGTCAAGGCCTCTTTTCCACTGCAATCGATATGGAAAGATTGGCAACAACTCTGCAAGTTTATAAATTGGAGAGGGGATTCCTTACAGCGTGGTTTCAGCTTTGCAACATCCTCTATTTGGTGGAATAAACTAGTTCAATATCATGGACAGCCTCTTGCTATCTCCTTTCTTAAACCAGCTCTTTATTTATTCAAAAAAGGTGTTAGATAGTTTAGTGACATCTAGCATTTTGACTCCTTTGATTGGATTAGTTGGAAAGACATCCAAAATGTCTTTAATATACACAACAGGTTTAAGAGTTTTATGGCCTTTGTGAAATCATTAGTTCAAAATACAGAGCTTCCAATGAAAATCTACACTTCTTTATATTTCTTCAAATATTGGTTGTGGATCAATCAATACCCGTTCTTATGTTTCCCTTTGAAGAATATCTACTTGAATCTCCTACCACGCATGAATCTAAATCCAAGACTTAATAAAAAAATGGATTTGTCGTTTCTCAAAAGAAAAAAATGGCGAAGACTTAGTGCCCAAATTTGGAAGTCTAAGGCAGAGGCTAATGCTTAGATTGTGGCATGGAAAATTTTACATCATAAGTTTCCTATAGGGGATAGACTAAAGTATTTCAAAATCCAAGCTGCCAAATGTTCGTTTTTCCAACGTAAGGAAAACATAAAACATGTTTTTTGGGACTACTTTGGAGCTAAAAAGAAGTGGAATATTAGGTTTAATCATTTCCCTATTGTGTTTGAACATGCTTTAAGCTGGAAAGAAGTGATTTTTGGTATTAGACTTCATAATAATATTGATGTTGATACTATGATGAAGTGTATTTTGTTGCATTTATGGAAAAGTAAATGTTTAGCTATGCTTTCTAATCACATTTTGCCTCAGGAAGTAGATATTCTAAAATTTTACTCTGACACCCTGTTCCAATTCATTGCTCTATGTTCACAGTGGAGGTGGGGACTCAAGGATAAGGATTGTACCAAGCGTCTGGAGGCTATCAAGCACCAGTTCTTACAGCTACATAGAGGATAACTTCATAGTGACAAGCTAATACAAGATTTTTTCAAGTTCAAAGTGTAATTACTCATGTTGTTGTACCTTTTGAGTGTCTTTCTATATATTTGGATGTTAATTCCCCGTTGGATTATTGATATTGTGACTATTAGGTCTATTGGAATGCTTTGTAAGTTGCGTTATGTGTTGTTGTTTGCTATTTCTCAGCTAGTTGTTGTTATTGTAAATCTTGGTGCTTGTTGGTTTGTGTTGTAAGTTGTTGTTTTCTACTAGTTTCCTTTCCTTTACAGTCCTCTTTTGGACTATCATTTATTTTATTTTTAATCTTCCTTTTCAACTTTGTTCAATAAAAAAAATGGTTAAACGAGGTTTAGCACCAATTTTAGTGGTGCTAAATCCAGGCAACGGTCAGGAGGGTAGCTAAAACAACATCCAAAATAAAAGTTTGAGGCAGGTAATCCAACACAAAACAGTGAGACCCCACAAGCCAACTCGACAAGGAAAACTAATACTACAAAGAAGCCTCAAAATCGCATGTGGGGAATTTTGATGACTCCCTATTTTCCCATTTGTTTGCCAACACATCCGCTTCCTTATTATATTCTTTGTAAATATAATTTATTGTATAGTTGCTAAAGGATTTCAAGATCAACATAACTTCATCAAGTGCTTATAAAAGTTTCCAATTTTGTAATTTCCTAGACCGAACTGCATTCACAATCAAATTCGATTCACCTTCAATTGTGACCTCCACTTTCAAATCCCTACACAACTTTAGCCCAAGAATTAGATCTTGGAATTCTACACTATTGTTGGTTCCAATAGGTATTGGTGCAAAGCAACTACCTACTATTCTACCCTCCCAATATCTAATAATGCAACTAGCACCTGAGGCACCAAGATTACCCCTAGCCGCCCTATCGAAGTTTAACTTCTACCACCCAAAATCTGGAGGAGACCACACTACCTTGGCCCTTAATTCTGAAGAGGATTTAGCCCCAATCAATGAAAAAGAAGGAAATTTTAAACCAAATCAATTTTCCCTCATTTTTGCATCCCAAACTGATAAGGATCCTTGATGCTTTCCCTGAATTTCAAGCCCACTATTAGCCACTTCCATAATTGCAACCTCCACCTTGTTTAAAAAGGACTTCAATGGCATTTATTTATCTTGGAAGAGCCTTCTATTTCTCTCCTTCCAAGTAAGAAGAGACAAGCTCACTAACTAGATATTTGAGAAGAGGGTTGATTTATTGATGAGAGGCTAGCCTTGAAATAGGCTCAAAATGTTATTTGGCAATGTTGATTGCCAACCAAGCTTAGCGCAAAGCCACTGCCAACATTCTTGTGCAAAAGGGAAACCAAGAAGCAAATGGTGAACACGTTCTTCTAGTGCCTTGCATAACACACAACTCGAGGGACCCTCATATCCAAGCTTTTGGAACCTATCTGTTGTTAATATCCTCCCTTGCAAAGCATCCCAAGTGAATGTACCAGCCTTCACGAGGCAGAATTTGCTCCAACATAACTTAATAGGCAAGCTTGTTTGAACTCTTCCTCCTTGACCAAAAGTTTGTACCCATATTTGGCATTGTATTCCCCTGACCTAGAACCATTTGACACCAACTTATCTTACCTACCCAAATATGAATTCTTCAAAGGCCTCAACCTACCTAGGAGGAAGACCCAAAGCCCTCACATCCTTCCAATTCTAGGATGTGACACCATTTTTGAAACTAAATTGTAGATAATATTAAACATGAGGATCCCAAATCTATAAAGTTAACACTCGTGCCATTGATAGTTCCTTGCCTTTTTTCTAGACTTGAAAAACCACCCCAGGATTCTTCCTAGAAGAGAGCATAACTACCATCTTTAATGTCCTAGGTAAGGTAATCTGCGATTAGAGATTGACAACTGCACATTAAGTTCCAAATCCTAGAGCCATGAGGAAGAGAAGAAGAGGTGAGGATACTTTGAGCGTCATCATCCAAATATTTACTTTGAAGAATCTTCACCCATTTTAGATGTTGGTTCTTGAACATTTAACAAATTAGCTTCGCCCCAAGAGCTCTGCTTTGCTTCAAAATATCTTTCAAACCCACCCCCCAGCCTTCTTGGATTTGCAAATCTTGTTCCAAGCTATCAAAAAAAAAAATCTCCTCCAAATTTCCTTGCCAAAAGAACCTCATCATGCTTTGATTGAATTTTTGACTGCAACCTACTAAAAGAGAACAACCAGAATCGCTTTCAACATTGTTATTCTACCAGCCTAGGAGATCCATCTCCCTTTCCATGAGGCAAGCTTCTCCTCAATCTTCAACGCCAAAAAATCCTATAGCTTACCCGATTGCAGACCTAATGCAAGAGGCAGCCCCAAATACTTGTAGGGGAGATTTCCTTTTTTGAAACTAAGAATACTAAGAATCTGTTGTTCCAACCTAGGATTTGTAAAAAAGAAACACTTTTTTTTTATCTTTACTTACCTCTTGCTTGGATTTGGAGGAATAGAGATTCAAAGCTTCCTTAAATTGAATGGCTTCCCTTCTTTGTTTCTTGTCATATAGCATAGTATCATCCACAAATTGCAGATGAGCAATGGCTGGAAAATTACTTGTTACTTGAATCCTAGCTAATCTGCCTTGCTCAAAATCCCTGGACAATAATCTACGTAAAGCTTCTGACATTATGATGAAGAGGGGGAGAAATTGGATCCCCCTACCTGAGCCCTTGTGAGGCTTCACAAAAGCCTTCCAGAGTGTCATTGACGAGGACTGAATACCTTGGGTTGGCTACCCAATTGAAAAGCTAATTCAGCCAATACTTGTCAAAGCCAAAGGCTTCCATAACCTTGAACAAAAAGCATCAATCCACTCTATCATAGGCCTTTTTGATGTCCAACTTCAACAACATACTTTGCTTCCTTGTCTTTTGAATTGAATCGATGGCCTCTTGGCTATGATCACACCATTGAGGATTAATTTTGCAGGGACAAATCCTATCTGCTCCTCTGAAATGATGGATGGAAGAATGGTTTTCACCCTGTTGGCAATTTCTTTTGGCATGATTTTGTATAAGGTGTTGCACAAGGAAATGGGGCAATACTCATCTAATGAGGCATTCTTTTCTTTCTTTGGTATCAAAGCGATGAAGGTATTATTGATCTCTTTTAAGACTTTTTTAGATTTCCTTGAGTCTTCAATTGTTTTAGCCACCTCACCTCCTACTATATCCCAACACTTCTAAAAGAACCTTGCAAGGAAACCATCTGGCCCTGGGGCTTTGTCTGGATGGAGTTGATCCAAGGCTAATTTGATTTCTTCTTCCAAAAAATTCTTTGTTAGCAACTAATTTTGTTCATCTGTCACTAGTTTAGGGATGCATGAAAGGACTTGTTGTTGTGCAGCAAGGGCCAAACCTTCCCCATTATTCAACAAATTTATGAAGAAACTAACTTCTTTTGCTATCTCTTCAAGCTTCTCAAGTAAAGTCCCATTGTGGGACTTGATTGCAGTAATTATGTTGATGTCTCGCCTTACCTTGGTGGCATTGTGGAAATAGTTTAAATTTTTATCACCCTCCTTGATCCACAATTCTCTAGATTTTTTACTCCAATAGGTCTCTTCTTTTGTCAGGATGTCTTCCCAGTCGCGCAACAAAGCTTTCTCCTTCAAGTACTGCCCTTCATCCATACCATGTGCCAACACCTCTTCATTTAGGGAGTGGAGTTCAACTTCCAAAGTGGATTTGGATACAAAAATATTTTTGAAATTGATCTTATTCCACTCCTTCAAATGTTGTTTCAAGAGCTTTAACTTCATTACCACCTTGAACATCTTGGAGCCCGCATGCCTCACTTCGCTCCAACACTGCTGAACCAAATCAAGGAAGTTTGCATCTTTCAGCCACATGTTCTTGAACTTAAAGGGACATCTATAAGGCCTCTTCTCACCCAGGATGTCAAGGCTAATTGGAAAATGGTCTAAGCCTGAGTGCAGGAAAATATTCCCTTCCAAATCAAAGGGAAACACACCCTGGCTAGCTCTGAAAAGGAACCTATCCAATTTTTTTGCGATGATGTATAACCCTACCCTCTTGTTTGACTAGATGAATAATCCATTTGAAAGTTGAATTTTCATGAGAATATTATTGCTCACAAATTTTTCAAAATCATATTGTGATTTTTGCTTTCTACAAACCCCACCCCTCTTATCATTGTTGTGTAGAATGGCATTGAAGTTTCCCCCTAAAATGCAAAACTCTAGAGGATTATTCCCCCATAATGCTCCAATTTCTTGCCACACCATTCTTTTCTTGATACAGGAATTTGGGCCATAAACATTAAGAAGAGAGAAACATAAATTGGAGGAGAGGATTTTAACCTTGTAGGCCAACCAATTATTGCCCATTGTATAGGGCTCCACATAGGTTGTTTACAATTTCTAGAGAGTGATGAGGCCCCCTGAGGCATCATCAAATCCCACAAACTCCATGTGCCAAAATTTCACTTTCTTTTTGAACACTTCCACTTCTACTAGAGAGAGCTTTGTCTCTTGAATAATTAGAATGTCTGCTTGAGATGTATCTAATAAGCGTCTAACCAAACGCTTTTTGGTACAGGCATTTAAGCCCCTAACATTCCATGATAGGAGAGCTTCATTGTTCCTCAGGAAGGGGTTTTCCCTTCTTAGATTTGAACATCATGGTAAGCTTGGCCCGCCCCTCTGCCTCACCATCCAAGGATCTCAAATCTTGGAAGGTCTTGCTACCCCACCTTTTCTCAATGCCATAATTTGGGGATTGCTTAGAGGGGCTTTTGATTTTATTTCTAGCTTCTTAGAATTTGGGGTTAATTGTTTTGAAGTTGTGTTCTTTGTTTCCTCTACTGGAGGTACTTCCTCTTCTTCCCAATCTTCCTCCTCTGGATCCTATTCCACCATCCCATCTATGGGGGTTTGAATAATACCCTTGCTTGTGTCTTGCTTAGGTAGATGATTATCCTCCCCTGCCTTATTTGAAATCCGCATTAGTTCAAATCCTACCTCCAAGATTCATGCTAGTTCTTCATCCAACTTCTTGGAATCCATTGGGGATGGGGGTATATCTAAAGTTGGGCAATTTTCATTCCTAAGGTGATCATCATCCACCAATTCTCCATCATGCTTAGGTGAGAATTTTGACTCAGGGTCAATTTCCTAAACTTTTGAGGAGCAATTTCCAAATTCAAAAGACATTTTGGGTGTATCATTTTCACCTAATTTCACTAGGTTTGCTTCTGCTTTTTGGATTTCGTCAAGACTGACCTTTTGAGTGTATCAATTTCACCTACTTGCACTGGTTCTGCTTCTGCTTTTTGTCTTTCTTCAAGATCATGCTCCTCCTAGAATCGTTCCTCGAGGGATCTTATCCTTACTCCTTTAAGATGACTCACTATCTCCAAACTTTGTAGCCATATCCCATCAATCGAGATGATCTCCAATTCCCACCAAAGAGTGTTGTTTGATTTGATCTCCACACAAATATGCACACAGGAGATAGCCTCATTCGGGCCATACTGTTCTTCCACACAAATGAATGAGCCCATTTCATTGCCAATCTCTTCCAAAATCTCTCTATCCCAGTATTCCAAGGGGAGATTAGGTGGCTTATACCAAATCTAGAGGGACTCCATTCAAAATCTAGTCGCATCAAAATTAGGCTCCCAGGGTTTCATGTAGAATCCAAACCCATCCATCCTTTGGAAATTTTTCTTCAAGGTCTGATGCCTAACCTTTGGAGAGGAGCAGTCAATCATAAATAATTTGTGTTGACAATGAATTTGATACAAACTTCAGGTTCCCATTGCTCTTTCCACCAATTCAAAAGCTTTTCTTTGTCATGTATATGACCAAACCATTTAGCAATGAAGTTATGTAGATTGTGAGGTGGGAGAAAAAATATTGAGTAAGTTTTGAAGATAGTCAAATCACCTTCCTTGGTTCCACCTTTTTTACTTGCCTTTGTCAGGATTCCAAAAGGTTCTACGTTGATCAAGGATTAAGATCCTATTTCCCCCCATAGCGATCTTGATGCAAAGGAGGGTCAGTACCGATGTGCCTTTTACCCAAGGGAATTACGTTCATGCTCATTACAAATGAAGGAATGTATTTGTGAGGTTCATACTGCTGCCAACCATTCTGACCTCTCGAAGCACTCTTGCTTGCTTTGCCTCTTTGGTTCCTATCTAGTGCATAGCCTGATCCATTTGATTTTTGTCGTGCGGTGAACCTTTGGGTGTTGCGGGTTTGGAACGGAGGAAGATCTTCATCTACAACATCTATCCAGGTTGCTGGTCTATCATTTTCGCTTCAACGCGCCATCCCGTTTGTCCATATGATTAAAAATGTAATAATGTTTTATGATAGATTACTATTAAGAAATAAAATGTCAATGTTTTGTTAATAATTTACAATTGGTGATCTGGGAGTATAGTTTTTGAATATGTTATGAGAATAATTGAAAAACCCATTAAATTGTATATTACAATATCATTTTTATTATTTTTTATGATCAAATCTATAAAAAAAATTAATAATAGTTTATTGTTTGACATAGGGGCAGCAGTGTTATAACCATAACTTTTGATTAATCAAGTGGGTTAAGCTAATTCCCACAAAAAATATATTTAATGAGCCATACATTTAAAAGTATTTCCAAAACCTTCATATATAGTTACACTATATACAATTTAAAACTCTACGATAATGATAACATAAAGGACAATAATGAATAGATTAAATGAACATAAAGTAAAATAATGAATACTCTACAAAATGCTTTCTTGTTTTGTTTTTTTGTTTGCAATATAATCTAGTACAAACCATATACATCTATTAGATTGAAACCTTAGTTACATTTATTTCAAATATATGCATTGTATTACTTGTGCACAGGTGTAGAAGTTAAACACATATCTATTGTTCAAACCTATGACTGAGGATGACACCATCAAATTCACCACCTTACATCTGGAAGTCACAATACATGAATGGTAGTACCATGGATTGGTTACCCAAGGTCATAATTTGATTGACACATATGATGAATTTTGTAAAAGGTTGATTGAAATATTTGATAGAAAAGGTCTTGAAGTTAATTTTAGAGAGTTTTCCCAATTGAAGCAAGAAGGAAGAGTAGAGAAATATGTGAAGAATTCCAAAATTTTATTGTAATGGTCCCTTATGTAACAGAAAGAAGATTAATTGACATTTTCATAGAAGGGTTCAATGAACCTCTTAGGGGTTTAATTAAGGCATTTGATTTATTTTCTCTATTGTAAGATATTATAAGAACCATAGATTTGGAGACTATGATTCTCAAGCATAAATTTAACTCAAAGATTCCATCTTTGGAATATTCAAATAAAGTTTTACAGAAGAAACAATCATACACACAACTGTAGAACATACCACCAAAGACATGCAAAAGATGAGATCAATAATGATCTTATGAGGAAGAGTTTGTGTTTTAATTGTAGAGAACCATGGGAACTTGGTCATTAATGTATGGGTAAGGGAAAATTCATTATATTTAGGTAGTTATTGATGAGGATGAATAAAAAGAGCTTTGGCATGTTTGATCATCCATTTTAACTTTTTCTCATCATTAGTAGGTTCAGGTACCTTATTTTCAACATATAGAGAGTGACCTTCTGTCATTAGAATATTCCATGCATTTTGATGCCATGTTGAATAATTATATGATGTGAGCAAAGGAACCTTAGAATGATCCATGAGAATGAGAGAGCAAAAGCAAACAGATCAAAGACAATGCACCAAGAGACCCCCCCCAAATCACTTAATCAAGAAACCCCCCAAACAATATCTGATTTGACACTTTATATTTAGTGCATTTACAGTTGCTAGATGCCAAAAACAGCAAGCTAGACTTGATCTTAGTGCTTACAAATGCCAAAAATAGGCCATAGTATCAAGTACAATTTTTGGTACAAAATGAGATCAATCTGATCTTACCACTGAGAATTACACAAAAAATTATGCACTTGCAAAAAAAAATTGCACTCAAAAATGTTACCGTAGGAGCAAGATATGAGCTCCCGAAGTTCCCAAAATGAGGACGAAGCAGCAACACCTATGAGAATCTGCAAATTCTGGAAAAAACAGGCACCAAAACCAAAAAATGATTGCACCAGTGCGTAGAGCATGAAATTCTAGCCCAAATAAAAAAAAATTGCCATAAAAAAAGGAGTCAGAATGAGCAAGATATTAGCCTTCAAAGTTAGACTGCCAAAATGAAAATGCAATCCGTGAGGGGGCAAAAATTTTCAAACCAACTACTGACACAAGATGATGTCATCATTTGAACGATTAAATTTGACGTCTTCATGCCCGTCAAAAAGGAATATACTCTGCCTGGAATATTCGCTGGATGCTTGAATATGACGGCTTCCTCGGACTTCACGGTCGGCGGAATCTTGGGCACTTGACGAAATATTCTCATCCTGGAATCTTTTGAAAATAGCCGGATTTTTATTGCCGCCGGTGTTGAATTGATGGTGCCAGATTTTGAAGTTTGCCGGCCGGTAGAGGGGTACTGTGGGTGGGAGCTGCGGCCGTAAGGCCACGCGGTATCCGCGGAGGTGGATAGTACCCTGTCCTATACAGGTACTGTGCGGAAAAAGTCCGCAGAAAACATTTTGCCTTTTTTTTTTAATTTTTTTTTTTAATAAAAACTTTTCCAAATGAAAATAAAAAACTGCGAATATTTTACACAATATTTGGAAAAATAAAATTTCGCAGAAAATATTATAATATTTTTTTCAGAAAATCGTACCGCAGTAATTATGATGACCTGGGGGTCGTACGGCTCTCGGGTAAAAAAAATTTGCTTCACCGGATGACTTGCTCCAAAATGGATGAATTGACAGTCGATCTTAGGGTTTTTGGCTCTTCTGGACGCGATGGCAGGGTCGGATTTGACTCAAAATGCTCCAAAATTGCAGCTACCTTTTGGATCTGGCAACCACTCTTCAGCTTCAAACCCTCGTAGATTTGGCCTCGTATGTTCGATTTGGACAAAACAAAAGGAAAAATCAACTATCTCAAACCTTCTGGACGCAATGGTGAGCTCAGATTTGCACCAACAAGCTTGGATATGAACCTGCAACAAAGAGCCACAAACGGAACCTCCTCAGATCTGGGATCTCTCTTCAGAAAAAGACTCTCCAATGGCACCCAACTTGCTCTGATACCATGTTAGAATTGGCTATGGCTGCCACCCAAGATCTATGGACCAAATGGAAAGCACAAAAAGAGAGAAAATATGACAAGAATAAACTGTATTCAATGTCATTAATATGATAATGATTATGATTATGATACATAGGAGACCCCTTGGTTATATAGCCAAAGTGAGAACATAGAAGGGCATAAGATTATGACAAGTGCCGTAATCTTATGACATGAGACAACTTTGAAGAGCTATCACTTCACTTAAGGTGGAGAGATAATCACATGATGTGTCCACAAAAGGTGGAAATGATGAGGTAATGACATGTCAAGTCCACCAAAAGTGGAAAATCTCCAACAACCTCCTATGTGGTCCCTAAGTAAACTTAACTAAGGTGTAATTATGACCTAGGACAAGGTACAAGACATTTAATTACACCAACATGGAGGAACACTCTCTTCTCTTTTAGGACCACTGAGATACTATCCTTTCAAATTTCAATACTCCTTGATAATGAAGCTACTCATAACTACATTAATGAAGATTTAAGGATTTCAATTTGAAGACTTTGAAGGACTTGATGTGACAATTTATGACGCGTTTAAAATACCTTTACAAAAAAATAGTTAGCTTAACATACTCATAGAGGAGCTTAGGGTGTTTGATGACTTATATTATTAGTTTAGGAAAACTTGACTTAGTTTTGGGTATTTAGTGGTTGTGCTCCCTTAGGGAAATCACTAAGAAAAATTAAACTTTGGAATTTAAATTCCATTATGAAGGAAGGGAGGTAATACTTAATGGACTTCCTAATGGGAAAACCAATGTGATTACTATAAAAGGTAGGGAAGTGTCCACCTACAATCAACCACAAATCTATAAAGACTCTTTGTACAATTTTTTCTATTCAAAATAGAATGGTGTAATGGAAATTAGCTAGAGCAAAATAATATTTTTTCAGGCACTTATAGAACCTTTGCAAAATATTTATAGACAATTTAGACAAGAAATTTGAGGAGGTTATATTTGAAGATGTCTTTCAGCGAAGCACATCAAGTGAATAGATGCACAAATCTCCAAGGATGATTTGGGATCTTAGTAATTGCAAAAAGATTAAGTCAAGTGGAGAAGAAATTATGGAGCATCCTAGGTATGATTGTTTGAGGACAAGTGATCATGGGAAAGACGGATTGCTATGTCTCTATTTTTGAAATTAAGCCAAGTTGAAACCCATAAAGCCTATCATACATTTTGTGTGAATTTTAAGAATTTTGCACTAAGAAAATGGGATTAGAATAATAATAAAGAGGGCCTCAAGTTAAGTTAAAATATAAAATAAGGAGGTCTCTTATAATCAAAGTTTATTTTAAATAAATCATCTCAAATATCAATCAAGGGTCATAAGAAAAAAATGAAAAGCAAGTAGAAGGAGACAAATTGATGAAACATTCTATTTTCTGATTTATACTCCTTGTTGGAGCATTGGAATTTGGTTCAATGAATCCAAGGACAAAAACCTTCTAGGTTTGGAACTAAAATAAAAACCCACAATTTCTTAGAGTGATTTCACATATAAATCACCATTATGTAAATTTGATTAATTCTCAATTTGTAATTAAAAAATATTATTTCAAACCTACAATTCATAATTGGTTAAAAGGCATTTTCTTGATTCATTCATAAGTTGTGGTCTATCGGCAAGCCATAAATGTTAATTTGATGGAAAGTAAATACTTGTGGGGTTTGCACTAATTCATGTCAAGCTATCTCTAATTCTCAATTAACTGGTGCTAATAATTATGCACATGACATAGTGAACCTAAGGATTCCTAGACTAATCAGCTCATCACTTAAGAGAGGGCTTTCGTTAAATCGTCAACCAAGGGATCATAAGCTTTAAATAGTGTTGGAAAAGTATATGCATTCATGGATTCTTAAAATCCTACGCCAATTAAGTATAGGTGAATGAAACACATGTAAATATAGTAAAATATTTTAATCAAAATGAACTTCTATTTCTCAAATAATGGTAAAGGAATATAAACAACTATGGCAGGTCATTGTGGCTACAATGGTTTTTGTGGTTGCGGGTATTTTATGTTTTGGTTTTGTCATTATTTACCTCTATGCCATTGTGCAGGGAAAAGCACAAGGTTCGATACAAAGGGACACACGAAGGTAGTTGCTAAAAAGGGGTGTTGAGCATCCTGAGAGGGGAAAAAGGTTGATGCAGGGGCTAAAATAAGCCTACACAAGATGCTAAGGGAGTGGACACTAAAGTGGGTGCAAGAATGTATGTGAAAATTGCAAGGGGTACAATTTTACGACATTACATTTTGCCCCCACTTTAGCGGGCATATGAATCTACACTAATATGCATGCTAAAGGAAATCTACTAAACATAAATAACATCATTATGCCAAAAGGATACTATAGAGGAAGTAGGCGGTTCTTCGAACCATGGAAGCATGCCCCCAGGATGAAGACCTGCAAAACAAATGCATTAGACAAGAAAAACCTGCACCAGACAACAATGTTAGAACATAGAAAGCTAAAAGATTTGAGTCGGCAAAGTAAAAGAGACCTCGATGTAAAAGGTTGTCTCAGTACTATGCGTCATCCCCAGATTAAAAACAATAACATTTAGAAGAATTCTAAGATGTCGAAGAGAGAAAGAGCATATACTCAAGATTAAGAAGATGTAGATCTTTGATTTGGTATACACAATTTAGAAGAGAATAGAACAAAAGTGAAAAGGCTCAAGAGAGAGCAAGAAGGAGGAAAGAAAATTCCAAGAGGGATGGCTCCATAGGTATTCTCTCTTGAAGAGGTTCAAACAAAAGGACTCCATAGCCCCGCAAAACTATGAAGTTGTAGAATGAAAGCATCTTACAGGACCGTTGACCTGCAAGGATGCAACCCCCAAGATCTCTCACATGAAGGAAGCCCCAAGAAGTAAGTGCCTCACAAGCCCGAAAACCTACAAGGAAGGTGTCCTCCAAGATCTCTCACATGAAGGAAACCCAAGAAAAAATCACCTTACAGACCCACAAACCTACAAGGAAGGTGTCCTCAAAGATCTTTGATCTGTAAACAGATCTATGAATTTAATTGCATTTAGTGAATGCTCATGAATGTGAACAAAATTCAATGCCTTAAACTTAATTTAAAGTTCTTGAAAAGACATTAAAGAGGTAGAGCAACAAAAATAATAAACCAAGAGGGAGAATTATAAGACAGAAAGAAGAGGAGAGGAGAAGACACAGTCTTGATAACGGAGTTCGTCCAAACAGGACTACGTCTCTGGGTCTATCTCAATTGAGTGACCAATCCATTAACAATGCTTTGGATGCTTCAGTACAAATTCTAAGAAGAAGATATTTCAACCTACAATAGAAAGTTGTAACAAAAAAATATGAACTCTATCGCCTCCCAAAAGGCTCATAAAGGCCTACAAAGGCTTACAGACAAAGTAGAATTACAACATAAAAATTTGCAATAGAAAAGTCTACACAACTCTCTCATAATCTTCCTAGAATAATTTTGCATCGTATGGCTTACTCCTCTTCAAGAAAATCCTCCCCATAGTCTCCAATTCCTCTCTCCTCCTCCTCCTCATGGGCTCACATAAGGAATTTATTTAGTTTTTCCCAAACAAGGAGGATAACTCCAAACTCCCCCAAACAAGGAGAAAATATCTCTCATGATCCACTAAATCAGGATCGAGGCCCAATTCAAGGGATAAGATGAGGAAAGATCCACATGAAGTTCTCAACCTCTAATTGAGAAATAGAAAATATTTGTGAGGTGGATTCTCACATGAAACCATTTTCCCAAATTACAAAATAATGAATAATATGTGAGTCATTTTCCCACTCACAAGTATTAATCATTTTACAATTTCAAATGAATAATGCATGAGTTTCTCCAAGATCATTTTAAGCACTAATATGAGCCTCTCATCCCACTTAAAGCACTAATCATTAAACCAATGAATAATGCATGAGATTATACCCACTTAAGCATTAATTCACTTATCCCAAACTTGACACCTATCATCAATGTCTTCACCTGGATCAAACCTCCCCACAAAAAGAAACTTTTGGACCTCCAAAAGTATCAACTGCAATCTGTAAATACTTGTACTAGTTGCATAGCAAATGTTTCTGAAAGGCACATTATTGTACTCCTTCACCTTTGTACTTCGGAGTCAAAATGTTGAAGCCAACATCTGCAAATAGTTGATAGTACCTAGATTACAATTCTTCAAAATTTGAGGCATCACACTTGCCAAGAGTTTATAAGAACACTCATGGTCAAGTTTACAATGATTGCCAAAATAGGCCTTAGGCAAAAACACTGCCTCTCACCCAACATGGTTACAAGACCCATTACAATTTTCAACAAGGCTTTAGGCATTAAAAAAAATGCCTCTCGCTCTCATCATCAGGTAAGAGTGGCTACAAAAACCTTTTATACTGTTTCAACATTAATTTTTCAAGGCAATATGTCATACAAATGCACTAGTAGTTAGACTCTATGGTCCCCAAACTCTACTACAAAGATGTGCACATAAGAAAATTTCCCAAACTCCCTTGTTTTCCATGATCCAACTTTAATCATATGGCAAAATTACAGTGATGGGTTTCAATAGTTTACATGAACAAAACTATAAGATGAAACCCATGATGGCATGCACATCAAAACCTAGGATTCAAAAACTTTTGGTATTGTATAAGACTTGGGTTTTGGCATAAGCTATAGTTTTAAAATGTGCAATATGTGTCAATATTAAAATCAACACTATGGTTATCAACCTACGTAATATATATGTCAACATATATTTCGAAGCTTTGGATTAAATAAAATCCCACTAGTGTTTTGCAACCTCGCACCAACACAACACATATGACATATTATAACTTTAACAAACCCAAAGTTTAATAAATCAAACTTTACCAAAATTTGATCTGCGCCCTCAATCCTTGGTTTTATTGCAATGAAGTCGCTCTAATTTGTAGTCTAGAAAAATAGAACTACAACGCATACTAGTGTTGTTGACTTGTGATCCAAGGGGCTTAACCGTGAAAATCCTTCTAGTGTGTTCTCACTTCTCTTTACAAAAAGATCACTTTCACAATGCTATTGGTCCAAGGGTGAATGGATACCTTATCCATAGAAAAATATAGGAAGCCTTCTAGAGAATGTGTAACAAATGACCCAAAGCTTGTTCTAACAATGCAATGCCAAGCATGGCCATAACATGTGTCAAATTCCTTCTTTAAAATCAAGGCAACTCACTTGTTGTTAAGCTTGTCCATGGAATCCAAACACTATCGAGAACATCTAAAAGCACACTCTTGTAGAACCGTTGGCATATTGGCAGCCTTCACTCTCACTTTCAGCGCAGCTTCAATCGCTATCAAATTCACCTCCTTAACGGGCGGCAATGAAGGTGCAAGTTTAGCAGCAATGGAGGTAACAAAACTCACATTTATTTCACGCCTCTGAGTGCCCTCACTCGACTTAACAAGCACCATGACGCCCCTAGCATCGCTTCTATTCTGAGCCACACACAGGCTACTCTTCTCATATTTGATCTTAGGTGTGGGAGGCTCATGTGTCTTCCCAAGCTGCTCTACTTCTGCACAAATTCTCTACAAGTGCTTCAGGTCCTCTTCATACTCATGGACTGGCACGGGGCATGGGCTGCTCCAATAAAACAAAGGATAGATTAGCGGTTTGACTTTGTTGGGCGACGAAACTACTTTCTTTGCCTTGCTTTCTAGGCCCCGCCTAGCCAAGGCATGATTTCTCTCTATCACTTGGCTCAGCATATGGCTTTGTCTGGAAAGCTCTCGCTCTGCAAGTGTGGCCATGTAAGACCCCTCTTCCATTGAGCTCATTCAAACTCAATCCACCATATCAGAACCACCCCATACTCAGAGCCCGACCACCATCACAAAGGCTCAATGCAAAACACCAATTAAGGATGTCTGCAAACACTATGCGGATTTAATAAAGGATCATAGGAAACAATGATAACCACGTGAACTCCACATTGGCCACCAAGCTCTATACAAACCAAAAATAAAATATGTCACACAATGAAGGAAGTCGATCAGATGGTCTGCGAAAAGCAACACATGTACTGCTATACCGGAAACCTGATCCAAATGTATGAGGCCAAGGATGAATGTGCCAAATAAAAACCTCCTCCAATGTCGATTCGCCAAAAACCACAGAGGAAGCCTTTCTGTAATAGTAAAAGATGCTCCACCTAGGAAATGTGCCAACCACCAATTCTGAGGGCTTGGATCGATCCATGCACCCAATGATAACAAGGGGATCTGAAAAGAGTTGTGCGCAAATCATGATTGAATCTCGATCATAAAACAAGAGGTCTCAGGTTAGATATCTGCAATATATATATATATATATATATATATTTATATATATATATATATATATGTTGGGAAAGGTGTGGTGTGGCCAACAACAAAAAGAGAACCCTCGAATCACCACGACAAAGGAGCCTGCCAAAGACAATCATTAAACTGTAACAAATTTAGTATGCACTCCCCTTTGCAAACAAAGCTTGGACAATGGCTAATGTGAGGAGAAATGTTTCCCACAAAGTCATAGCAGAAGTTTAGGCTTTAACTCATCGAGCTTATCAACCAATGAATTTAGGTCACTCTTGCAGTACAATGTGCGAAGAAAATAGAGAATACATGAGCTAGATGCGGCCAAGGTATGGACTATGCAATACGCTAGTCCAAAACAACAAAAGCCGATCTAGAAATTTCACGCCTATCAATAAGGAATTTTCCAAAGATCACAATGGGTGATATGCCAGACAATATACACCAATGTTGCCAATCACGGTTCTATACAAGGGATCAATCTAGCTGCAATACAAGATGAGATCTACCAATTAATGAGAAGAGGATATCACCAAATAAAGTAGATAAATAATTGTTAACCGACTCTGCATCACGTAGTCAAAAACATAGGTAGATATGAGTCGATGGTGGAAGACTATTGAAGGGGTATATAACCAATAACATAGTCTTAACAAAAAGCAAAAAATGATTAACAATCTCTTTGATCAACTGCTAAAATATTTGAAGAAGCAGTACTCCTTGCTTGAGTTTAGACCAGATAAGCATTCACACTAAGCAAAACAATCAACGTGCTCTGACACCAAAATGATCTGTAAATGGAACAACTTTAATTGCATTTAGTGAATGCTCATGAATGTGAATAGAATTCAATGGCTTAAACTTAATTTAAAGTTCTTGAAAAGACATTAAAGAGTTATCTAGAGCAACATAAATAATAAACTAGGAGGGAGAATTATAAGACAGAAAGAAGAGGAGAGGAGAAGACACAGTCTTGATAACAGAGTTCGTCCAAACAGGACTACATTTTTGGGTCTATCTCAATTGAGTGACCAATCCATTAACAATGCATTGGATGCTTCAGTACAAATTCTAAGAAGAAGAGCTTTCAACCTACAACAGAAAGTTGTAACAAAAAAATCTGAACTCTATCATCGGGCCCAAAAGGCTCACAAAGGCCTACAAAGGCTTACAAATAGAGCAAAATTACAACATAAAAATCTACAACTAAAAAGTCTACACAACTCTCTCATAATCTTCCCAGAATAAGTCTGCATCTTATGGCTTACTCCTCTTCAAGAAAATCCTTCGCATAGTCTCCAATTCCTCTCTCCTCCTCCTCCTCACAGGCTCACATAAGGAATTTATTTAGTTTTTCCCAAACAAGGAGGATAGCTCCAAACTCCCCCAAACAAGGAGAAAATATCTCTCATGATCCACTAAATCAGGATCGAGGCCCAATTCAAGGGATAAGATGAGGAAAGATCCACATGAAGTTCTCAACCTCTAATTGATAAATAGAAAATTAGTTGTGAGGTGGATTCTCACATAAAACCATTTTCCCAAATTACAAAATAATGAATAATACGTGAGTCATTTTCCCACTCACAAGTATTAATCATTTTACAATTTCAAATGAATAATGCATGAGTTTCTCCAAGCTCATTTTAAGCACTAATATGAGCCTCTAATCTCACTTTTAGCACTAATCATTAAACCAATGAATAATGCATGAGATTATACCCACTTAAGCATTAATTCACTTATCCCAAACTTGACACCTATTATCAATGTCTTCATACTATGCAAAGTGAAATCTTCATGTGTGGAGATCCACCTGGATCAATCTCTCACATGGAGGAAACCTCGAGAAAAAGTGCCTTACAAACCTACATACCTGCATGGAAGGTGTCCTCCAAGATCTCTCACATGGAGGAAACCCCAGAAAAAGTGCCCTACAGGCCCGCAGACTTGCAAGGGAGTGACCCCCAAGATCTCTTACATGGAGGAAGCTCAGAAGAAGTGCCCTAAAGGCCTGTAGACCTACAAGGAGGAATCCCCCAAGATCTCTCACATGGAGGAAACCCAAGGAAGAGGACTCCACAGAGTCGAAAAGCAATTTCATAGACACACCTGCAAAGCGACATGCTTATTCACAGATAGAACATGTCTGAAAGTCAAGCGGCCACATAGGAAAGTAAGTGGTTAGTCATGCATACCGTCAAAAAATTGGAATTCTTTCAAAGGGATCACTCAGGAACCTTTCAAAAGAAGAGGGGTCCACTCAAGGGATGCACTATTTGAAAAGTGAGGTCTATTCAGGTTTCCCCCAAGCTAGACATGAAGATATGAAATAGGTCTAGTCAGGTTGCCCCCAAGCTAGAAGCCATAGAATTCATTTGAAGGAGAAAAGCTTTCAAAGAGGTCCCTTTGGAACACTTCAAAATAAAAAAGGGGTCCACTCAAGGGATGCTTCATTTGAAAGACAGAGAAGAGAGGGGGTCCTTAGAAGGACATACATCTCCAGAACAAGTTATCACTACCCCCAACATACATGGGAGGAGAACCATGCAAGATACTTAGAAAATACAAGATAGAGGTAAACCTCGATATCACTTGTCATCCAAAGAAAAGATGGGTGTATCAATCAAATGGGAGTTTGATGGCACTAGAATCAAAAAGTTGTATTTTATCCTTCAAGGCCTTACATTCACTAGTGGAATGGCTAGGCACTCAATGGTATGCACAGAAAGAATGCTTTTCTTTATCATGTTCATGAATTTTCTTACATGTAGGAGGAGAAAGAGTAATCAAGTGGGATTTAAGAAGCCTCAACAACATATGCTCTTGCTCAAATAAAGAATGAGGAACAAGAAGTAACCCTTTCTCTTGTGGAGAAAAGTTTGATTGCTCACAAGAAGAAGATACAAAGACAAAAGACAATGGAGGATCTACATGGAGAGTATTATTCTGAAAAAGGGGATCATACTCCTCTACGAGATCACCATCATATTTCCTGATAGGATTACCAACATTTAAAACCTCTTTAATAGAACTGTGATCATCTTCCTTAGAAGGAGGAGGATTGACATTAAGGATATTACAACTATTGCTCACATTACCTCGCAATACAGAAGAATAGTATGTTGGAATCAAGGAACACTGAGAGGTGGGGGTGAATCAATGTTCTGCTAAATTTAACAATATTAATCTAATCTCTAAACCACTTATAGTATTGAACCAAAAGAAGGATGTAAGCATATAAAGCAATCAACCACATCACCATAACACAAGGATTTTTTTACGTGGAAACCCTGTTAGGGGAAAAACCACGGTGGAGGTCAATCCACAATTTGAGTACTCAAATATAAGTGTTTTACAAATGGGGAATGCACATGCGTTCAGGCACACTGCCTCGAGCTCACTCCTTAGATACAAAAATAAGACTCACTGTCTTACAAAGGATTTGAATTACATCCAGAAGATTTGAACTGAGAGAATAACATTTGCTAATGCCTGATTACAGTTCTAGTTAAGCACATGAATACTTCTTCACACTCTGCTTACTCTTCTTCACACTCTACTTCTGCCTTCAAAATATCTAAACATTATTCACACAGGACTTGCACACTTCACATACTCATACCTTTGAATGATAAAACAATCACTCTTATATATCTACAACAAGAAATTACATCGCTACATGTCGGCTCCAACAAAATATAAAATGTTTACAAACTATCGGCTCAAATCTCAAATGATTTTCAATGCGCATCAACCAAAGTCAGCCACAGCATAGTGAGGACCCAAAACAAAATCCTCAAACCCAAAAATACTTCAAACAATTTCACCTCGAACATCCACAACACGCCACATTCACTTAGTCGGCCTTCTAGCACTGTTAAATAGAAAATCAATCAACTAGATCTCCTAACTTGTACGCCAATTGATGCAACGACACAAAACTCAAGAATGAGATATTCCAGATTCCTAACGACCTTCCTTGAGATCCACAACCCAAACTGATAAACTGGTAATGCAAATGGATTGACATATTCAACTTCAGTGGATACCTTGTTCTTTACTCTGTCTCCCAGTATGGACAAATACTGAATTGCGGACCAGATCAATAACTTAGGTTGCCATCAATGACAACACCAGAAGCCATATGCCAACAATCTCCCCCTTTGGCATTGATGGCAACACTTAGTGAAAAATGACTAAGTGTCGGAACCAACATACTGCAATCCTTCAAGACTTCAAAAATTCATAGCTGACACAACTCCCCCTGAATTTGATAAAGCATTTTTCACTGCACTCTCTCCCCCTTTGACATCAATGACAAATAAAATATTTTCCTACAGAATTCACTTTTGAAGTGTAACCAAAAACTTATTCAAAAAATGGTTCAATTTTTTTTAAGAAATACAGCCGCTACTTGTGTTAGAAAATTATTTTGTATTTTTCCTTCATCTCCGAAAGAAACTTCTTCCATGCTTCTACTGCAATCCCAGTGATTATGATCATGCTATTGTTTTCAGATGTTCAATTGATAATCTTGATGAGGGATTCTGGAATGTTGATGGATTCTTCTAATATCTCCCCTTTTCTTAGTATTTCAATTAATTGTTCCAGTCTGCATTTTGTTATGTCCTTTACTTTCCAAAAGGTGTCAACAATCTTGTTTCTGGTGCTTTGAACATTTGTATGCTATGTCTGTAATTCTTGAATCCTTCTCTTAATTGCACCATCTTGATCTAGAAACATGTTAAAATCTTGTCCAATACTGTTCAGCTATGTTTCAATCTGTTTCAAATTTTCTTTGTACTTGTCGATTACATGAGGCCATTGAAGACAATAGTTATAGATGTTGTTTGCAGTGTTTATGCATTGCCTTAGTTGATTCATGTGCCTTTTTAGCTTGGTTAGTGATAATTTGTACTACTTCTTCAGGTGTAGAATTACTTCTCCTTCTTCCTTGTTCTGAGACTCAGAGTCTGTGATTTCTTTGATGCATTCAATCATCTCTTCTAGCAACATATTCTACAAACTCTCTAATTCAATATGGTTGTGCACAAGATGAGCACTTAGTACATTTAAAATCATGTCCTACTGATATGAAGGTCTGATAGACCATATGTTATTTTTTGCATTCCATCTTCCTCTTGAATAAGCTGCAATAACTCTTCTTTGGTTAAATCACCTTCTTATTCACTTTCTGTTGTCATTGTCTTTTCTTGTTCTAGTTTGATTGTTTCCAGTTATTTTCTTTAGGTGTCCTCAGTTTCCTTATCAGATTCCTCATCTAGTATGTCCACAATCACTTGTTCTTTTCCTTTCCCTTCAACTTTTGGAGTCTTGCATGTTGGTGGAGTACAAACAACAATTTCTTTTGCTCTTTTTTTCTTTCTCTCCATCTCAGTGAAGGAGGAACCAACTTCAAGTGCCCTTACTAGAATGGGAATACCAATAGAGCCAAACTTTCTTAGAAAACCTTTAAAGAAACTTTCATATACTTGATCATAGTTTTCCAAATTGTTAGAGTGTATGTAAATTTTCTTGCAAAATGGTTCACTCTCTTCCCATAATACATTGTTGTTCAGTGGTAAGCAATTCAGAAATACATCACAAGACATATAACCAAGGTACCAAACCTAAAAGGGTAATTTTCCTTCTTTGTCAATTGACCATTCTCCATCAGTTGATCTTTCAATAATCTGCAAAGGTCAAAATCCTGATCTTCCATTATCATCTTGTGTGAAATGTAAACAACACCTGTCGAAGTTGCACCTTCTCTATTTCTGAAAAAATATTTTGTAGGATACTCCATGCGCAATGTACCTTGTCACTGAATCTCTAATTGTTGAGATTATTAATGCACTTTGATCTCCAATTACTCCAGTTAGGGTTTTGACTTCTTTATTTTGGATTGACTTCTTTTTTGGCACACCCCCAACTTTGCATAACCCAGTTACAGTTTCAATCACTTCTTTCGAGATATGGTAGGGTTTTTCCAGAGTTAGAATATCGTCATTCAATCTATCCAGAATAAACTCAATGATTTTTTCATTTTCAAAATAGGGGAATTCACTCCAAATATCCAAGCTTTTGTGTTTTGCTTCTTTCAACCATTTCAATTCATCGTGTGACATGTTTCTTACAACTCTAATCTTCTCACTGCTATACTCATCTAGGTTTATCATTCCTTTGATTTGTTCCATTTTACCTTCCATACTCATGTCTTGATTCTACC
Organism: Sequoia sempervirens; assembly: GCA_007258455.2. Lineage (NCBI taxonomy): Eukaryota > Viridiplantae > Streptophyta > Pinopsida > Cupressales > Cupressaceae > Sequoia > Sequoia sempervirens. Next base: position 12,486 of record VDFB02293869.1, on the reverse strand, counting down.
AAAGAAGTTCTTCAACCGCACATCAAATTAAACAAAAATTTCTCAATACAACTGAAGTACCTGATGGATAAGGGTTATGCTTTCAAAATTCTAATGCAGAGTGCTTTCCTTCTTCTTTTCTTTGATATAAAGTGGCAAATAAAGGTTCCAACTTGCTTTTTATAACTCGCACACCTAACCTTTTGTTGTATTAAATGCTTTTGCCCTAGGTGTTCCAGATACCTTATTTTCTCTGTCAACGAGAGAAAAATTCTTCTATGGACCTTCAATTGCTTGAATTTCTTTACAAGTGTTTTCCAATGCATCTATAAATGATTAATACAACTATTGACAATCTTTCACATTCCAGCACCAACTACCGATAGTGAGAAAAAGGATTTTCTTGAAAAAACTTCCCTTATGCCAATGGCCTGAAATCAATTCCCAGAGGAATTACCAGCACCAAATTCTAGTACGGAACTATTTCCTGCATCAGACTCACTCTTTCTTACCCATGTCTTCTTCATCTGATCTCTTATTTCATCCATAGTCACTTTTCCTTTTCCTTTATCATCTTTTTGTGTATTTCTACCTTTGTATGACAGACCTCTTCTATCCATATTTTTGTTTTTGCAGAATATTGCAATGTGACTATATTTGTTGCAATTGTAACACACAACATTTCCTTGCCTAGACCAGTCATTCCATTGATTTTTTCTTGATCTGCACTGGTTAGCAATATTCCCAAATCTTCCACAGGTATAACATTTAACATTCCTTCTATTGACAGAGTTGTTTGACATATTTATGCATTCAATTGACTTATGACTAAACTTATTGCAATTGAAACACTAACCGGAGAATGATGGATCACTTGATTTCATTTACTTCTACTTTGAGCAGCCATATGACCAAATTTATTGCAAGAAAAACAGTATCCATAAAACTTTTGAGCATTAGGTTGTCTTACCGAATGCCTTTTTGCTTTGTTCATCTGATTTCCTTGCCCGAAATTCCTTTTTCTAGATCCGAAACTTTCTCCTTTCTCATATCCAAGACCTCACTTGTCATTTCCATTATTCTCTTCTTGAGTCAGCTCATCAAGCTTAATTGAGATAATCTTGAACTTCTCTTTATATTCATTTGCAGTAGAAAGTTCATTCATGAGAACAACAATCTGTCTTTCAAGCTCTTCTTCATTATTTCTGGATTGTTGTAGTTCAAGCTCTAACTAATTGAATTCATCAGTAATTCGACTGCATTCTTCAAATTTTTCTTTCAAGGACTTAGCAAGCTTTTCTTCATTCTTCTTCCTCTCTTCAATCTCCTTAGTCATAGATTCCATCTCATGCTTTAGGGTAGCATTGTCTCTAGAAAGCTTTTCACATTCTTCAGTTATTTCCTTCAAGGTTTGATTTAGGTGAACATCATCCATGCTTTTTCTCTCTTTTTGCTTAATCTGATCATAGAGATCCTTTCTCTTCTCCCTAGACTTAATAATTTGATCCTTCAACATTTGAATGAATTTCTCAGCATCCTTAAGATTTGCTTTCAATTCCCAGACTTCTGCTTTGGATTGATCAAGATCATCAAGTGCCACCAAAAGTTGCTGCTGAAGACTACCAGAGTTCATTACATTCCAGGATCCACCTCAAGTTGTTAAACTTCTTCCATGGAACTAGGCTCTGATACCAATTGTTGGAATCAAGGAACACTGAGAAGGGGGGTGAATCAGTGTTCTGTTAAATTTAACAATATTAATCTGATCTCTAAACCACTTACAACATCGAACCAAAAGAAGGATGTAAGCACATAAAGAAATTAACCACAACACCATAACACAAGGATTTTTTTACATGGAAACCATGTTAGGGGAAAAATCGCGATGGAGGTCAATCCACAATTTGAGTACTCAAATATAAGTGTTTTACAAATGGGGAATACACATGCATTTAGGCACAGTGCTTAGAGCTCACTGCTCAGATACAGAAAGAAGACTCGTTGTCTTACAAAGGATTTGAATTACATCTAGAAAATTTGAACTGAGAGAATAGCATTTGCTAATGCCTGATTACAGTTTCGGTTACGCACATGAACACTTCTTCACACTCTACTTTCTCTTCTTCACACTTTGCTTCTACCTTCAAAAGATCTAAACATTATTCACACACAAGACTCACACACTTCACATACTCATACCTTTGAATGATAAAACAATCACTCTTATATATCTACAACAAGAAATTACATCGCTACATGTCAGCTCCAACAAAATATAAAATGTTTACAAACTGTTGGTTCAAATCTCAAATGATTTTCAATACGCATCAACCAAAGTTGGCCATAGCATAGTGAGGACCCAAAACAAAATCCTCAAACTTGAAAATACTTCAAACACTTTCACCTCGAACATCCGCAACATGCCACATTCACTTAGTCAGCCTTCTAGCACTGTTAAACAGAAAATCAATCAATCAGATCTCCTAACTCGTACACCAATTAATGCGACAACACAAAACTCAAGAATGAGATATTCCAGATGCCTAACGACCTTCCCTGAAATCCACAACCCAAACTGATAAACTGGTAATACAAATGGATTGACATATTCAACTTCAAACGAATACCTTGTTCTTTACTTTGTCTCCCAGTATGGACAAATATTGAAGTGTGGACTGGATCAATGACTTAGGTTGCCATCAATGACAACACCAAAAGCCATATGCCAACATAGTCATCTTTGATAGCAGGTGTGGATGATGTTATTGAAAGGTTTAAGTGGACTGGGTTGACTTTATGCTCCCCACTAAAGCAGTTTGTAAATTCTAAGGAATCCCAATCATCACCAAGACATGCATTCTTTTGAGAAGAGGTAGGAGTACACTTGAGATTTCTTGCTTCAAAAGGATCTTCCTCAGGGACATTTATCTCAAGAGTATCCTTTGTAGTGGGTACTACTGGAGTAAACATCGACACATTGGAAGACACTGAAGGAATAAGAGTAGGCATAACTGAAACCTAACCGACAACTGCCATCTAGAATAAGTGCATAGCATCAGGGCCAGCCTTGACTGTGACTACTCGATTATTGCAAATGAACTTAATAGTTTTATGCAAGCTAGACGAAATTGCACCCATAGCATGGATCCACGGTCTACCAAGAAGAAGGTTATGAGGTAACTCATTTGATATGAAATATATAAAGGTAGGTATGGTAATGGGTCCCAACCTCAAAGGAAAGACTATCGTGCCTAGGGCTTGTCAACCACATTATCAAACCTATGAATGACAACAGAAGAATCATTAAGAGAAGATGAATCAATATTAATCTTAGGAAATAGATCAATACTACATACATTGAGTGTTGAATTGACATCAATGAGAGTATGTTTAATGTCAATATTATTAATGTTAACTATAATCATTAAAGGGTATGCTTGCTTTTGTACTTCTGGAGGCGGGAGTTCCTGCTGATAGAACGTAATATTTGGTCAATTTGCACAAATATAAGTTATCAACACATCAACATCTACCGGCCTAGTAGAAGGTAAGAGGGTCTTTTGCAAGGGTTCCTTAAGCATACCTTGGTAAATCAGAGCAGACTAAAGCAAGTCCCATAGTGAGATCTTGGTTGGAGTAACTTGGAGTTGCTCGACAAGATCATAATCACTGGGTGCTTTAGTCATAGGTTTAGGTGTTTGAGGAAGAATTGGTTGTTTATTCATACTATTCTCATAAGTATGGGCTACTGCTCTGCAAGAGTGGGCTATAGAATAATCAAGAGAATCGTTATCAAATGGAACAACATTAGTAGAACAAATCCTTTTAGGAGAAGAACTAGTTGGAGTCACGTAAATGACTAGTCTTGTAGGCCTTTGAGGGGCAGCAAAGACATTACATTTACAAAATCATCACAACTAGTAGAATGATTATTTGAAGAAACGTTCTCAACATCGATCCAAGGAGGATCAGATGTGGAAGGAGGTTCATCATTCACTAATGCATCATCTCTAGAAGAGAGTGCATTGGAATAAAGATGAGATTCATCATTCACCAATGCAACATCTCTAGAAGAGAGTGCATTGGGATGAATAGAAGGTAGAGTAACATTAAGAAAAGTATCAATTATTTCATCTTCTTGCAACAAAATATACTCCGAAGCAAGGGGACTTTCGTGAGAAGGATCAAGGATACAAAATGACATGGGAAAAGCCAAGTCACTATTGCATGCATGAAATGAAAGATTATTAACATTTGGAATGAAATTAGATATTGAACTAATAAAAGGAGATATAAAATTCATTTTAAAAATAGTAAGTTAAATATGATAAATAATGAATAAGCAAGCTAGTTGATGACAGAACTAAGAAAAACCAAAAATTTAGATTTTTCGATCTTTTCGGTATTTTCTAGGTTCTAGTAATTTGCATTTTCGGAGGTCTTCAAAGAGGAATTCAAGGTCAAAACTTGTGTCAGTCCCTAAAATTCAATAGTCGAAGGCATAGTATTTTAGGGACTGAACTAGTTCTCTTAGAGACCTTTCCAACGATGCAAACAGTTTTGAATTTCGAGCACTGAGTCAAAAGTTATGACCCCGCCAAGTAGGGGTAAATAAATTCCTAGTTTTTTGAAAAATACCCTCTTCACGTTGGGTTCACCAAAATGTAGAGAAATGGGATTCGCTATTCATGAGTTTTCTTCATTTAGAGAGCCTCATGGGGTGAACTTCCCTAAACTACCTTAAGCAACAATGGTGAGAGTTCTAGAATCAAAAAAAGCAGGTCACAAAGATTTTTTAGACAAATTGACAAGCTCTCAGCCAAAGGACGACAACGTAGAATACAAATGACAGCACGACACACTAGCGTCTCATAAATGTGCTAGTGTCTTGTACAGGCCAAAAAGGAAGTTTTTCATAGAAAATAGAAAAGTGGCAGATTCTACTCTAATTGCTAAGAAATCTTATAATGTGAGAAAGCAACAAAATGTAGCAAAACTAAAATAAAATGAAATAGAAATGATAAAGATAAGGAGAAGAAAGGAAGTGCTCACAACCACACAAGTGATGAAGCCTCCAGCATGAGAATGTCTTCAATACCTACAAGTGTAAGATCTGGAGAAAGTTTTGGGGCTGTATAGGGGTTTGCCTTAGTCAAACCCCCGTTTTGGTGTTCCCACCTCCACAGACAGCCAAATAGATAAAGAGAAATGAGAAGTAAGCAAATGCAATGTGATAAAAGCAATCCCCGCTCGAGGAGAACCTATATCACAAAATGTAGGTGATAAAAGCAATCCTTGCTCAAAGAGGAGAACCTATATCACAAAGTAGAGATGTAGTAAATAGGGGATGTGTGAAATCTCAGGATGCTCGCAATCATGAAGTAAGGGAGATGAAGCTACAAGAGCCAAAGGAGCTGCAAAGAGGAAGAGCAAAATAGTTGCAAGAGCCAAGAGTGTTGCAAGGAGTGTTGTAAGAGATTGAGAGTGTTGCAAAGAGAGAAGCCAAGAGGGCTTGAAAGTGTTGTAGAAGGTTGTTGTAGCAAACAAGAGAGTTGTGCAAGTAAGAGAAAGATGGAAGAATACTAAGATGGAGAAGAAGAGGAGAAGTTAGGAGTGAAGTTGTTGTAACAAGTTGTATGAAGCTATGCAAGCAAGATAAAAAGAGAAAAAGAGGAGGAAAAGGAAAGAGCCAAAGCTGGAGAGGAGCTAGAAAGATTCAGAGAGATTCAATGAGGTGAAAAGATAACATTTAAAGAGAGAAGAGAAGCACAAAGAAGTTTCCTAGGTGGTTACAAGGCATCTCAAGCCGTTACCATTGACCAAAGGAGGTGACAAGTGGCAAGCATGCATGAAAATGTTCGTTTGAACGTTGAAACATCGCAGGATGCTAGCATGGCATGCGGATGTCCACGTGGCATGCTAGTGTCCAGACACGTCATGCTACAAAATGACGTGAACGAGAAAATCACAAGGTTCGATGCAAAGGGATGCACGAAGGTAGCTGCTAAAAAGGGGTGTTGAGCATCCTGAGAGGGGGAAAAGGCTGATGCAGGGGCTAAAATAAGCCTACACAAGATGCTAAGGGAGTGGACACTAAAGCGGGTGCAAGAATGTATGTGAAATTGCAAGAGGTGCAATTTTACGACATTACACCTTCAAAGTCTTCATGTATTGAGAGGAGAAACCTTCCCAAAGTGTCCCTCTACCTCTATATACAAAAGGTTTGGCTCTTTTAATCAACAGTTCCTGCACATTGTTAGTAAATGGTTTTTTTGTTAATTCTTAAATACCTAATTATCCTAATGCTAAAAAAGAGTTTTATATTCTATGAAATCTTGGAAGGAATTTTAAAACACACAGAAGAATCTTGAATTTAGCACCATCCTTGACAATAGCACTAAAATGTTGAGTTATCTCTAATGCTTAATTAACTGGTCCTAATGATTATGCACACGACTTAGTGAACCTGGGGATTTCTAGACTAAATAGTTCATCACTCAAGAGAGGGATTCCATTAAATCATCAACTAGAGGATCGTAAACATTAGATAGTGTTGGAAAAGTATGTGCATTCATGGATTCTTAACATCCTACACCAACCAAGTATAGGTGAATGAAACACATGTAAAACAGTAAAAGATTTTAATCAGAATGAACCTCTATTTTTTAAAATAGGCTAAAGGAATATAAACAACTACCTTTTTCTATGGGTACCTAATGCTTAAGATTGCAACCAGTTAACCATTATATTGCATTATGTCCTAACTTCATTAACCTCCAAAGTACTAAACAACGTATAAATCTACAAATTCTTATTCAAAGCTATAGTATATTATCCATAATCACATAAATTGGAAAACTATCAATTAAATTCACAATGCATAATCTAATATAGAAATCTAAATTGGAGTGGTAGCAATACCTCAAATGGCCCTTGCTATAGTTGGTGCATGTTGGCCTCCTCTAATGGTTCAATAACTAAGCCCTTAGAGTTGTGACTTAGAGATTAGACATCTGCACTAAGTAGCTATCTTACTCATTATGAAGGTGCATTTCATTGTCAACCCAGGGATGTAAACTTGAAATGGGTCAGCACTGTCTGTGCACTAGGACTCAATTGTAGTCATCCTCATTCTACAACTAGAAAAAGAACAGTACTGAAAACTAAAATGCTTGAAAGGAATTAAAAAAAGTGTTGAATATGAATTGTCAACTAAACTAAACATCAACCATTGAACTGGAATGGATAATAGAAATAGAAATCTTAGCAAATAGACAAGAAGTTACTATGTCTGCCTTGGCTACAGGAACAGTCACAGAACAGAGTTCCAATGGTTGCAGGAATAGACAACTACTGAAACCGAAACTAATTATTGAACAAAAAAATAACTATTAAACTAAATGGATAGAATTATCACCAAGTAAGCCCCCTTGAATGAGTCTTCCCTAAGCTAACTTAGATGCAACAAATCATAATATCATTTTATTTCTTGAAAACAAGATTACAACATATCAACAATGTGATTGTATTCCTTAAACTATAAATGCAAGTACAATCTCATAACATCCAACCTTGTGGAAAGGGCCATTTGACCATTATTTATAGGGGGAAAACTTCTAATTAGGCCTAACTAACTAGGCAATTGACTCCAACATAATAAGAGGATGCCATTTATTGAAAACATGGAAAAGAGAGGGAGGAAGGTATGCATGAGCCAAATTTAGTCAAAACATATTTGCCTCGATGAGGATCCAGCACAACACACTTCCTAGATTTTCTCAACTAACAAACATGATCATTTAAAAGGTAAGTTACAACTTCCTCACGAGTTGGAAGTTTCCCTCCATTGGAAGTTTCCCTCCATTGAGAGTTTTCCCTCCATTGACCTCTTAATGACCATCTTTTTGACTTCTTTAACAATTAACCAGCTGGAAGGAACTTCTTCCACTTTGTAGGCTTCATTTACATTATCTTAATGTGAACCTGCATAATGACATTAGCATGCACAAAACAATTGCATATCCATAATCACCTTAAAGTAACATTCATTCAACCACATGTAAGATTTGTAGACAATGAAAAATGTCCTAAGCCTGTGAGTGTCATTTTCTTCATCTTTGTCCTTCGATAATTGAATAATTTTAGTTATTCAATTATGTTTGATCATATTCCTCTATTAATTAAATAATTTTTAATAATTATTTAATTAATTCACTTTCTAATCTTTATTCTATCCTAATCAATTAAATAAACTAATTGTGTCACTAATTTCTCCCTCTTCTTCAATAGTTAAATAAATTATTATTTATTTAATTATTTTGTCACCTTTCATCTATAGTTAAATAATTACCATTAATTATTTATCTATTTATGGTCCTTTAATTCTTCTATAGTTAAATAATTATTAAAATTATTTAACTATCCCATGCCACCTCCCCTATTAGATTATAAATTAATTATTTAAGGTCTAATTTTCATCTCTCCATTTAATTAAATTGATAAATTTAATTAAATGCTCCTCTTTTCATTTTCTCCAAATAAATAATTTAGAATATATTATTTATGCACCACCTGGTCAAATATACTCTGTCATAATCCCCTATTATAACATTCATTTTTGTCATAGCCTACATGTCTTGCATGTCTATCATAGCTGTCAGGCGTCATAGCCTTCGGCGTCATAGCTTTTCCATGCATGGCATATTTTTGGTGCATCAATTCTGGACCGTTGATCTTGACATCTTTTCTAAGACTTAATCTCAACCATCCATTTCGTAACATCCCTCTCATGCATTCCCATCCATTGATCTTGGAATCCTTCTAGAAGATTAATCTCAGCCTTCAATTCGAATGGTTGTCTATAAAAGCAACCTTCCTTCTCCATTTTCACCTTAATAGCTATTCTTTTCCAACTTTCTACTTATAATTTGAAGGTATTTGCACAAGTTAGACTACAAATCTGAGGACATATTTTCAAAAGGATAAATAGGAGAGCAAGAGAAGTGATTCAAGTTCAAGCATGGGGAGTATTTTGATTTGATGTTTTATTTTCCTTATGCTTTCATTGTTTTCTCTTGTTTGGATGAGGTTAATAGTTTAGAAGTATTGGCTGTCACTTTGTCTATGCAATTTTATTTCTAACCCCATCTCACATTGGTGAACCCAACATGAATCTTACAATTTTGTAGAGAAATTTGTTTGTTTTCTTGTTTGTTTTCATTGTTTTGCAAGTTACAACTAAGAATTCATACGAAATCCCGTCATCTTCTTTTGAGCACAAAAAATGGGCATATAGAATATTTAAAAATGATCATCTAGGTTTTGTAGGCCTCATTCTTAGCTTTTCAAAACTTTAAACAGTTTAAAATTTTGTTAAGATTTGAGAAATTTATGGCCATTTTAGTATTAGCTATTTTTAAAAAAAATTCTGTTAAAACTCGCGTTTTATTTTGCCTATAACATTTTTTTTTGTGCAGAATCTTGGAAAAATACTTTCTGGGTTTTGAAGGTTTGATTTTCATCTTTCCATGGATTTAAACGATTTAAAATTTTGTTAAGTTTTGAGAAAATTATCGCTGTTTTAATTTGCTATTGTCATTAAACTTTTATTTTGAGTTACTAATATCTTGTTTTCAGCATGCGGCGCAGCTTGGAGGGAGTCTAAAAACTGTTTCTATAGAAACAAAAAAATCATTTTTTTTCATTTATTTAGGCATAATCAATTTTGTTTACTTTCAACAACAACAACAAATTGCATATTTCATTTATGGGGCTTAAAACAAATAATAAATTTAAATGAATCACTCATTGGACCTAAAATTTACAATTACAACTTGCATTTTCATGTCATTGGGCTAGAATGAACACAAGCATGCATTGAAACTCATATGGTTAAAATGAACTTGCATTCTTACAACATGAGTTTAAAATGAACTTTGTTTTTTATATTTCAAGTTAAACTTTTAAAAAGAACAAAGTGTCTTGTGTGTCCTCACATTATCATTTGGTAATTAAAATTTACAAGTGTCTTCAAATTTTGTCACCTTGATGCAATAATTGAAGTATCATCTCCCCTTGCGCATTCATGTGATCCTGGGTGTAAGAGAAACGATTATTGCCTCTAGAACTTGGGTCTGCCTTGGTGGGAAAAAGTACTCACCCCAAGGAGACTCAAACCGACAACGAAGCTTTTTGGCCAAGCTACCCCCGACCGGTATATAAATGTGAATCCTAAGGGAAAGCTTAGGATTACGAGTGCGAATGTGTTATACGGACCAAGTAGTACTCCCAAAAACCCTGTTGAGCTTAACCTCTTCAGGCTGAAGTGCCTCCTAAATGGAGCTTAATCTTATGCCCCATGTATGGCGCTCAGATAGAGGGTCCCCAAGTCAAACTGCAGCTATTATATTAGCCAAAGATCCTTCTATTTTACTAGCGCCAACACGGTCAATGTAAAGCATCCACATCTTCGCAGTCTGTAGTAGAGGTGATCAATCTGCCATGGGAGTTTCATGGGGGTTGGAAGCTTGGTTGGCCTGAGAAGAGAGTGTGTTGTAAAGGGGATCCCATGCAACCAAGCTTCTGGATTCACACGCTACTGATATGCGGTTGGGGAAACCCACGTGGAATCTAGCGAATATTGTCCTGGCCTAACCATAATATTGTGCTTGTCTTATTTGTGTTTGTTCACATTCAAACATTGAGCTTGTCAAGTGTTTTCTGGATTTTCAAACAATATACACAATAGTCACAAATCTGGACACAAACAATCAACCTCAAACAACTCATAATTTTCAACAAAACATCAAAAAATAGTCTCAACCTACTGTCAAACATTTTTTTTCTAAGAGGTCTCTGTCAGAAATCATCTTTGAAATTGCTCAAAATCCTCATTATTCAACCATTAGTTTGTATTCTTGACCATAGGCTTAATCTTTCAAATTTTAGTTGCATACATTAGGCTTCATAATCATAATTTATGGCATTAGCTTGACCCTAGGTTTTCATCTTTGCATACTTTGGATTAGGCCAACCTTATCACAATTTGCAAAACATTGCTTTCGAAACTAGGTTATCTTGGACTTAGTCATCATTCCTATTTTCAGTCATTGTCCCTTTTGTGAGAATTTCCAACTCAACAGTCTAGTTAGGAAAACTCACTAGTCATATTGACCTTATCACTTTGTCATTTTCAACAAGTCCTTTGGTAGCCAAAATCGAAAACAAAGATTAAGCTTAGAGTGCTTAGGTACCCCTTTCTCCAAATTGCATTCATTTTAGTTTATACCTTGCATACTTTATTCCTAAAAATCCAAAAATACTGTGCATCCTAGTCGTCATTTTGAACCTAAAACTTCCATTAGTTACCTCTTTATTCAATTTCATCACCTTAGTCCTCATTTTGCACCTTGACCTTGCAATTTTCCTAGTCCACATTGTCATTTTGCTAATCAACATTGTCATCCAAGTCAACATCGTCATCCTAGTCACCTTGGCTTTTGGCATACTTGCATTATCATCTCTTTGCAGTGTCATCCATTATCACACAAAAAGAAAAAAACATAGACTAGTGTCATATTTGCATTGTCATCATCTTCATTTGAGCAATTTCCTTGATGGTGGAAACAAGACTTCAAAGAAAGAAAAGACAAATGGCAGACTTTGGACAAGACTTTGACAACAACACCAACACCAACACCAATCCCAATGATTGGATTTATGATGACCCATTTGGAAATTCCATGAGTATGTCAACTTCCTTTCAAAATACACTTTTTGAAAAATTCATACAGAGAGACCAAAATGGACAAGTACTAGCTGAGGATTTAGACGCTGCCACTCAAAACCCTGACATAGCTTCATTTGTAGAAGAATTGGTCTTGAACGATCCCGACAGATACCTTGCTATGCTTTTGGACCAAGGGGAAAAACTACCAAAAGGTTTCGACATTAATACCATAAGACCTTCTTCTCCGGACAACACGACACAAACCATGACATCTCATCAAAACACGAACAATGACCCCAATAGCAATAACATTATGGTCACCACACAAGTTGCTACTAACACTATTATTGTGGCATCTAGTGGCACCACAAGTCAAAACACCTCCACCTCAACTAATACAACATCTATTGGAAGAACATCTACTATGTCCATGCCTACAACGTCCACATCATCATCACAAACAATAGGAATAATCATTGGGTCCACATCAACGGGAGCAAATCCCACAAACCCTATGTTGGGATCTTCATCTATGACAATGGGGGCATCTTCATCACAACCTTATGGTGGAATCTCATTTAATCTTTTTAGAGGAAACCCACGACGAGTCTTCATTCAAGGCCCTCAACACAACATAAATACATCATCACAATTAAACATCCCACATGGACAAGGAAAAAATATGAACATCCCACATAGACAAGGACTAAATATGAACATCCCACATGGACAAGGACAAAATATGAACATCCCACATGGGCAAGGACAAAATATGAATA